>ML782051.1:223913-248297 GCA_009831015.1 Picea engelmannii
TTTTGTTTTTACTGTAAAGTGAAATTCTAAATAAAAAAAATACTTTTATATGTCAGAAGTTGAATAACTTGTGAAAATACAGTTTTTTTTGTCATAAAACAAGCAAAAGTGTAACCCACCTTCATGATTTCACCCACATATGCTTTGATATAACTATTGTAGGTGTATTTAAGCGGAAAATATGCAAATCTCACGTATGCACATCATTTACAAATTGCAATTTTTAATCGAAACTTACGAATTCAATGTGAAAATGATTTCTTTTAAAAAAACAGATAAATAAAGAACATTTAAATATTTTATGTTTTCTTTTATAAATCTAACTAACTATGAAACGCAGACGTGCAGGTAGTCAGAAGCTGAAACAAACATTCTGGTTTCACTAATATGTAAATGACCGAATTGAGAAACACAAATTAGCTAACCTGTTTTTAGTTTGTGAGATGTATCCAAGCGTATGTATGAGTGGAGGACATCCAACTACCACGCCCAAGAGAGAAATGTGCAATAGACTTTATGACTGTTCGAAATAAATTCAAAACATGTATTGGCACGTGAGGTTTAATGATAGAGGAGGAAACACAAATTGAACCCTGTGATCTTATAATTGCAAATAATTACAACAAGATAAATTTGGGTGTAACATATTTCATTTCATCATTCAACTAAAATTCAAAGATAAATCCTATCATTCGAATTGAAGATATGATCATAGTATTTATATGTAGAGCAACAAATTATAGACCGTATTTATAACATAGGTATCCCAAACATAATAGATAATTAAGTCTAAAGTTATCAGACCTATTAATATATGAGGATTGGCAAAACATAAATGAAAACATCATTTACAAAAGGCTAAAGAAAAAATGCATATATGTTGTTTCATAAAGTCTTGGAATCACCCGTCCATGCTGGTTACAAAGATGTGTTGCTTCAAACAAAAATATATCATAAACCAGACAACGAAATGAAATTCCATGAAATGCCCATTTGCGATATTGAAGATGGCAGTACGCACAACCTCTATGGGTCAAATACATGTTGATATTTAATGGATGATATCTCTCAAACCAGGAAAAAAATTGATATTATTAGAAATACCCATTTGATATAGTGAAGAGATATTTTCATCCATATATGGAAATATTTCCGTAGTTTCTTAAGTAGGGAGAAAAGTACCATTGAATATGGTGGTATGTGTGTCCTCCTTGGGTCAAATACCTGTTGATATTCAATCGATGATATCTCTCAAACCAGGAAGCCAAATGAGATTCCGCGAAATACACATTTGAGATATTGGGGATATATTTCAAATGAGGTATGGTATAGCCTTTGAAATAGTCTGTATAGGTCGCAACACCTATTTGAAGTTGGTTAAGTGTAGAGGGCCATAAAGGATGTCAAGGGTTTCTAGAGCAACATGGGTTGTTGTAGAGGTTGTGGAACCTCTATGGGCAGCATGGACAACCTACAAATTTGTTGAAAATGTTGCAGACCAATGGATGTAGCCGATCCATGTATAGATGTAGTGAATCTATGTATGGTTCTCCTTGTAATGGTGAACAAAGATCCGAGGGAAAAAAAAACCATGTAGCTTATGTGGACCAACTATGATTCTTACAATGTATGGTCCGACAAATGAATTATGATAGTACCAAAAGGAGGTGTGATTACTGCAAATGTTTGAACCCACAACATGCTTTAAACCCTTGTCCCGATGGAGAGCGTGTCTTCTATGATACCACTATCTAAATCTCGGGGGCTAAGATATGGATGGATTGAATACCGAGAGAGGAGGAACTTAGAAATACCAATATTGCTTGAAAAGAAGCATGCAAAAAAACATGTTAATGAAGTACTTGGGAGGTGAGGCTCAAAGAGGAGCCTCACCTCTAAAACTCATTACTAGTAAATCACTTAGAGCGAATTAATCTTACAATGAACAATAGAAAATATGAGAGAAGTCAAAATAAGTAACTTGATATTATGATAAGGCATGCAAGACCTTTATATAGCATCACAAAATGGTCCATTGGACAAAGTAAAAAAGAACTCTTTAAATGAGTCTCTATTATTAGTATAATAGATCTAACTACCAAACTAACTAAATAGTGGAAAATAAGACCCGATACATTAATGGGAAGAGCTCGTTAAATCAATCTCTATTATTATAATAATAGATCTAACTACCGAGCTAACTAAGTAGTGGAAAATAAAACCCAATACAATAATGGAGAGGTGTGACTCTCTTTGACCCATATGGGAAACCTGTTATCCCATTTAATTAATGATGGCGTGGGCATCTCCTTTACCGCATGGACAATCTATCAGATTTATAGTTTTATGACTTTTGTATCCGAATTTAGACCATATACCCTCTAAAATTCGAATCAATTTCTTCTTACGGTCTCATAAATTTATCTTACAAAATATCTAACCCTTATATCTTATAAAATATCTAATTGGCACATATACATAACTATTTTGTGCTATTATATTCTTTACAAAGTCATCATTGTAGTATATATCTAATTAATACCAAGATGATATTTACATGTAAATGTTGTTACATTGCAAATATAAATATTTCAAGAATGATAAAAGGTGTATTTTCACATATCTAGGTCTCCATAAATTGGGAGGTTTCAGTGGTATTGAAAGAATATTTTATTATCTTGTAGTAAAATATTTTAATATCAACTTTGTCGAAGAGAAATATAACAATCAACTTTGTGAAAGAGAGAGTGCATGAAAGTAAAAAATTCTTAGGGCTAAGGCATTTGAATGGTGCTTTGAGTCTAAAGGCCTTCTCTCTCTCTCTCTCTCTATATATATATATATATATATATATAAAAACATTTCCTCAAACTTTGTATTCTAGAAAGAAAATTTATATCTCCAAGAATTAGATGATCTTGGGACATGATAAATCATTTAAAAAGAAAATTTATATCATGATCTTTGCGCATGATAAATCAGTATTTAAGATGGACACAAATGTCCAAATGGACCTTTTAATAAATTTAATCAAAATTAAGAATGCAAACTTTTGAAATTCTTTCAATAATTACTTATATCATACAAAATATATGATTACTTATTTCGTACAAAAGATCTAATAAACGTTTTTCATTCTTTTATATTCTTTACAAATTCTTCATCATCCTGAGTATAATATCGTTACAAACATCCGTAATAAATTATGGATACATCTTGCCTTTTGCTTTCATGTAAAGACATGCTTATATTTTGGACATTACAACATTGCAGGTTGCTTGGTTATTATCCATGTTCCATATTAGATACAAGTATTTAGGAACAACAATGTTTTTCTCAAAATTGAACTATCTTTAACGAGTTGATTCTGAAAGCCTAAAGAATGTCAAGAATAAAACGAGCTCCAGTGGAGTTGTACGTCAAGAAGAACACAAACATCATGAAGTCAGATTGCTCTTACCATTTCCTCTTTTATATTAGTCTCATACCAAACGCAAAAGTAACTAAAAATTATTGCGAAAAATTTGCGAAAACGACTCGATAAAAGTTTAGACAGAGATTCCTCCACATCTACTGAATCTCGCCTCTGCATAGCGGGCATTGGAGTCGAAAGTAAAACGACCGAAACATGCATTGTTCATGGTAAACATGACTACAACGCAATTGTTTAACAGACTCCCCAATTGAAAACATATCATGACAAATTGCGCACATCAATCCCTCATTCTCTCCTCTGCCGACCTGTTCTTCGGAAATAATAACCGTTGGGGAAGAGTCAATAGCTGACTTAGCAGCAGCTATTGGAAATAAATACGATTCGCATCTCTCAGGTGAGTGTGAAGATGATAATGTTGAATTGTCACTTCTATGGAAGGGGAATCGACCTCCATGAGCTGTACCAGCCGTTGACTATCTGCTAAACTGCCACTCCATACGATTTGCTGTCTCCACACTTTTACTCACCACTCCAAGCTTGTCCCTGAAAAATACAAACTTGCCTCTATGCAATGCTTTGGTGAGTGTGTCTGCAACCTGCTCCTTTGTAGATATGTACTATAGCTCCACAACTCCTCTCTGAACATAGTCACGGATGAAGTGATAACGAATCTCAATATCCTTCGAGCGGTCATAAAAAACTGGATTCTCCGAGAGTTTAATGCAACTCCGATTATCACAGAAAATCACGGTAGGCCTCAACTACACACCGAACAATCCCACCAGCAACTTGCGAAGCCAAAGGGCCTCACAACTCCCCTGACTGGCTACCATTTACTCAGCCTCTGCAGAACTCAAAGCCACCGACTTTTTCTTCCGACTAAACCAAGACACAACTGTTGAGCCCAATCTGAAACAACACGTTGAAGTATTATTCTTGTCACTGACACATCCTGCCCAATCTGAATTTGTATAGCCAACGAGACGAACTACATCTCCTCTCTGATATTCCAGACCATAATATACCGTACCACAAAGATACCCGAGCACATGTTTTTCTGCCACCCAATGCACTCTCCTAGGCTCCACCATGAACTCACTGAGAGTGTTGACAGCAAAACAAATATTTGGCCTCGTATTGACCAAATACATCAATGACCCAATCAACTGATGATACAAAGTGGAATCCACCAACTATGACTCAGAAGCATGAAGCTTATTCTAGATGATAATAATAGGAGTGGTCATGGGCCTACTATCCTCCATCTGAAATCTACTCAAAATGACACACACATACTTCCCCTGTCCCAGGAATATGTGTCCAAGCTACTTCCAAACCTCCAATCCCAAGAAGTAATGCATCACTCTGATATCATTCATCTCAGACTCTAAAGAAAGGCTCACCCTTGGGCTTTTAATGCACAACACTATCTAACTCTCGGAGAGTTGGTATCTTAGTCGGTGCTCCTCTATGCTTTTCTTGCTATCTTTATTACGTATTTTCATTTCATGTCCTTTCTTTGTTCTCTCTATTTTGGTATTTGGTATTCTTTCCTTGAAGTGTGTTGAGATCAATTGATTTTAGGCTTCTAATGATGCATTCCTTTTTCTAGTTTTGGATCTTATTTATTTATCTTCTGTGTATTTTGTTTCCTCAAATTTGTAGGAATGTAATGTTTCTCTATTTCATCATATTCCTCATTGGATAGATATATAATACGTTATTTTTCCTTACATATTTTTCATATTACCTTTTTGTTAAAGACTTAATTTCCACCCTATAAGATAAAGAGGAATCCATAATACGATAGAAGAGAGAATACATCCTTTTCCTAAGGTTTAGCCCATTTTTGGAGATCCTCGTTCGACACCTAGTAGACAACAAGCGAGGCACTGCTGAACTTTTAGAATTATTTTGCTAGGCATTGCACGACTATGTCCTTTTTGGCGGAACTTGGAGGGCATGAAGAAAAATTCAGAGATTCATTGTTATGTTGTCAAATTACTGAGGTACATGCTCCATCTAACAAAGCCATAAGTCATTGAAGAATTGTGTTCTTTCCAGTGGAACCTGGAGGGGATGACCATGGGAGTTGTTGGGACAAGACATTTTGGGAAAACTTTTGGGAATTGCACACTACTGCACATGATAAACACTAATGTAAATGTATAAATATTTAATGCGGTTTGACAGTAGATAGATCACGAGTATAGTGAATCTTGAGTTGCATTGAGCTTATGAGTGGAGTATGAGTTGAGAGCTAAGTGTGCACACTATGCACGAATGACAGGGGCATTCTCGAGTATAACTGAGATATCATGTATGAGCTCAGAGCACACATTTTTTAATCAATGATTTTGAATAATAATATAATAAGTCAATCGTTGTGGATGTAGCCCATATTGGGTGAACCATGTTAAGTATGGTTTCTATGTGCTCTGTTATGATTGATTTGTTTACTATTTTGTTTATTGCGCATACATAATACATGAATGGTTAATATGAATATGTTATATGATGATTTCTCACACACAATGTAAGGTATATTGAATGAATTCTATGTAGAATAGTTAGAGTGAATGCCTCACATTCCTTGATGACTGTGGAATCCTGGTTCCTACAGTGTCCATAGATACCTAGGGGGACACTTCACCTACTAGTGGATGATGTCGAAAGTTATGGTATCTAAGGTTTTTTTTGGTGAATTCATGTTCAACCCTAGGTATGTGCACTACGTTCCAACATGAGTCCCCCCCACAATAGAGAAGGATGTTTCTATGCACATGCGGGGACACTCTGAGGGTGTCTCATGCTCGACCTTTCACCGAATTCTCCAAAGGTGGCTTAGGCAGTTTTGTGCTACCATCAACATGAGAATTGAGTAGCCAATGGCACCTCCCTTTGTACTAGACACATATCCTCTTATCTTTCGGGTTAATTATCTTACAGAAAAATAAAAAACCACAAGTTGATGAAATTTGAAGCAATGTCATGAATCCTCTTATCCTTCATCTTAATTATCTTAAAGAGAAATAAAAAACTGCAAGTTGATGAAATTTGAAGCAATTCCATGAATCATCTTATCCTTCATGTTAATTATCTTAAAGAAAAATTAAAAACATCCCACAAAAATTTATACAACACAATTATAGTTGAAAAAAATTGAAGATTGACAAAAAAATAAAATAAAAAATAAAATAAAATAAAATAAAATACAAGTCACAATCACAACAATACTTATCCCAATCTATTGTTTACATCCATTCTCTAATATAGTACATTCAACCATATACCACATAATACACAAAAATATAAGTTTGTATCTTTTTCTTTTATATTTTTTATTTATGTCTCTCTTTCTATATATACAATTAGGCTCTTGCACAAGTCATCCAATGATAGGACAAACACCCACCACACTTGACTTTTTTATTCATTTGGGGATTGCAAATGAAAATGTGTGGTTTTAATGTGCAAGACTATCTAACCCTCGGATAGTTGGTATCTTAGCGGGAGCTCCTGTATACTTTTCTTTCTAGCTTCATTAGGTATTCTCATTTCATGTCCTTTCTTTGTTCTTTGTATTTTGATATTTTTTCCTTGAAGTATCTTGAGATCAATTGGCTTTCGGCTTAAGATGATGCATTTTTTTCTCCAATCTTAGATATTATTTATTTATCTTGTGTGTGTTTTTTTTCCTTAAATTTGTAGGAATTCAATGCTTCTTTATTTCATTTTATTCCTGATTGGATACATATATAATACCTTTATTTTTCTTACATATTGTTCATACTACCTCTTAATTTACACCCTATATGCCAAAGTGGAATCTATAAGAGGATATAATTGGTTTAGCCCATTTTTGGAGATTCTCGCTACACACCTAGTAGATAACAAGCGAGGCTCTTGTTGTTCACTAGTGGCTCGACACGAAAGCCATTGTTGAGCTTCTAGAATCAAAGAGTTACGAGGTAATAGGAAAGGGATGAGTTGGATTTTCATGGTAAAGGCCTAGGAAAACACATCATTTGAGTATCTAGTGGTCTCTATAAGATCTAGAAGTCTCTCACAAGCCTCATCCGAGAGCTATATAACAAAGGAAATCCTTGGGAAAGACGGAGGAAGAATTCATAACATTGTTATGGTGTCCAATTGTAGAGGTACATGTTCCATATACCATATCCATAAGTTAGTGAAGAACTAAGTTATTTCCAGCAGTGTAACATACCCAACCACCCACAAGTCGTGATATGCCACTTAATTTGACTGCAACACCCCCAGCCACCAGGAGGCTGAGCATGGTTCAGTCCCAAGACTCAGTTCTCTAAACGGATATCGAATTCTAAAAACATTTAATCCGAAAACAAGAATGAAAGAACCACATGCATTAATCCATATCCATGCCACAACATAAAATAGATAAACACCATTCCATGCACAACAAATAGCCAGCAGACACGCACATTAAAAATACATATATCATAGATAATTAAATACATAGCCTCCATTCATTCTGACTCTAAGTTTCTTAGCCTTCTCCTTAGCCTGGTTGTGTTTTAACACATATACACAGGTTTCTACCTGACAGTCAAGTAAATATGTGTGATGTCCTTATGAAAGAGGCGTATATATGTGATTTTCTCTTGAACAATTGCGTACATCATCCTTTTTTTCTTGGTTGTTGGGTTTGATGTTTTCTTGGTAATTTTTTATGGTTGTTGAGTCTTCTTGGGTCTCTATTATCACTGTTAATTGTCTGTGAAATGATAGGAAACCTTTCTTTGGTTGAATTTTTGGGTGGTGCCTTTATCATCATCCTTTTCATTTGATTGTCATTACATCTTGGGCTGGCTGTTTGCTCCTTGATATCTTGCTTGGTTTGTCTCTATTTACATACAGTAGAATTTTTATATCAAGTTATTGTTCAGTCCTTGCATTTTCATTCTTTTATATTGAAAATACAAAAATATTAGGGATTTTGCATTGTTGTCATTTGATCTTTTGGGTCCTTATCATTGATCTTAGTAAATCTATAGAAATATTGCATCTTATTTGGAGTTGCGGAACTAAATTGAAAATTTCATTTGGAAAAGCTTATCATTTATTGAGAATTGAAATTAGGACTTTGCATTTTATTCATATTCATTTATTTTACTTGTTGAGACATAACATCATTATTTTCACAACCACACCTTTCTTGAGTAAGAAAGGTCACTAAAATAAATGTTGATAATTTAAAATTGATTAGAAACGATTTTATTTTCTATTGTGCACAAACTAGCTTAGGATTTGGAGCCTTGGAATAGTATTTTGCGAGTAAAATTCTCCAAGGCTACTAAATAAACATATGTGTCTCACTAAGGGAGTGGTGAAATCCATTTTATAATTGGTGACATCCGGTGGATTTTATTACATCGGAGTTAAGCACAAGGTCGCATGAGGTTGGTTGAGGGGATATCCCCCCAATACCTTCTTAGCACCAAATATATTTCTGGGGATCTATTTGTATATGGGGATCTTGCTAGTAGCTTTACCTCTATGAGAGGTAGTGATTTCGAGGTTTCGGGCTTTGTTAACGTTCCCATACGGTGGACCTAACTTACGACTATTCTCCTACGTATCAGTTATATCATGGTTTCATAGTTGCTTGACATAGGTACCACATAGGTTACTTGCATGGGTTATTCTATAGGTACCCTGGGCTAGATAAGGGTCAAACATTGCATATCCTTTATGGAGGATTAGCTCTCTAGTGCAGGGATTATTTTAAGGATGGAAATTTATTTTAAAATGTAGAAACCTTGGAAAATCTTTCTAATCCCTCATATGACAACTATAAATGTTTGGCGATATTTTTGTAAAAAAATTTAAATTTCTAAGGATTTTATATAGTTTGTATAAATCTTTGGTGATTTTTAAGGTAAAATAATTTTATTGTATAGAATTTGGGAGAATCATTTTTAGAATAGTGAATCTTTTTTGGATAAAACCATGGAAAATTAGCCCATGAGAGAAATTTAGCACCTAAAATCATCCATGCTCTAGGGGAATCTGATTGACTGGTTGTTAAGCCCATGAGGGCCCTTATAACTAATTCTGATACCTTTGATCTTTAGCAGGGAGTCTCAAGCCCCTCTTGGGAGAGGCATACCTACTTTAGGGATGGAAGCCCCTTTCAACCACTTTATCCTGTTTGCGTGCATGTTAGCCTTTTGTTTTATTTTGGTATGCTCTTTGATTACTAGTTGGCCTTAGGATTTGTTTTTTATATATCAAGTCTTGAGTCATCGTGGATCTAGACCAGCTTCCCCACAGGTCTCGTCTCTTGTTACAGTTACCACCACATATTGAGTCTTTGCCTTCTAAAAGGCATAACATTATCAAACGTTGTACACACACCTCCACTTATCAGACTTGTGATCATACCAGGGTGAGTATTGAACCGAGTCAAAAATATATTGGGAGTCCTTTAACTCCCATACCTTCCACCAAAATGGTTGTAGTATCGGAGGTTCGTATCATCACCCCTGTTCATCCTATAGTGAATACTTAGCCTATAGCCATGAACCCTTTTGGTTCCCTTTGTCACTTTCCAAGCTATAATGTTCATTCCATCCCTATGGCCTCTAGTCCTTTTTCTTATGGTATGCCAAATTTCACATCGTAATTTTCAACCTCCATCCTAGCATCTAGTATGAATACTAGTATTGGAATTGGGGGAAGATATCCTCCTCATACTCCATTCTCTTTGGTGGTACCCATGTCCCACAAACAACTCCTACAATTGGAAGATTTCCTCCTTTTGACGTCGTGTCTAATCTTTTTCATAATGCTTCTGGATGGAGTAACCAACCTGGAGGACAAGATACTTATTATGGTTTGTCCTTTACACCCAAATCCTCTATACTGATTACGACCAACACGTTTGGCATGAAGAATCCACCTTTATCCTCGACATTCACACCCGGAGGAGGTCATTTTCATTCCTTGGGAAACCCCCAATCTGAAGCCACTTCAGCTAGGGGCAATTTTTACAACCCTCATCGGAACATTCCTACTAGAATGGTGGCCAACCAACCCCTCATGAATCGGTTATAAGGAAGGTCTTACAATCCCAGACAGGGCCATGATTCTTACCAGAACCCTGGATGGGTTGCGATTTCCCAACAACAATATTTCCAGGGAGCTTGAGGCCTGATGCAGCAACCTCGTCTCCCTTTTCTGGCCATGCTCAATCTTCCAGACTTCTCTAAGTTAATGAAGTATCTTGTGTGTCATGATCCAACATGCCCCCCCGTCTCCACCAAGATTCCTTTGGATATTCCAAAATTCGAAGGCAAGAATGATGAGGATCCTGGTGATCACGTTACTACTTTTCACCTTTGGTTCTCTTTGAATACTCTTAACAACGATTCTATTCGGTTAAGATTGTTTCAAGAAACCCTCAGAGGAGTTTCCGTGAAATGGTATATCGAGCTACCTATGGGGACATAAAGAACCTTTAATACGATGGTCTTAGTCTTCCTCAACCACTTCCAATTGTCAGTTCATTACGATGTTACCTTAGGAATTTTTTCGACCTTACGTTAGGACAAAGCCACTCATATCTCAGATCACATCCAAGAGTGGTGTAGACAGAATAGGTTGATCAAGACAAGCATAGCCTCAGAAATCCAACAGTTAGATCTTATATATGATTAGTCTGGGATGTTATACGAGATTCCTCCAGACGCACTGAGGTCAAACTATGACCCTAGACAAAATCTTGGGCCTCATGCCGATGGAATTGCAGGCTCCGCCAATGTGAAATATACAGACTCAGTGACAAGCCATTTGAAAGAGTTGTCTCTAAACCATTCTGTAGGAGGGACATCTTTGTCTGTGTCCCCCACTCCCACTCAGTCGACGGATGTACATTCTATGTAATCCTCGACCAACCCGAATGGTAACTAGCAACCAGGAGGTAATAAAAAGAAAGGACATAATAATAATCATAGGGGTGGAAAGAATAATAATAAAACAAAGGACAACAGTAATAATGAGAAGTTGAATAGTAATGTTGTTGAAGTTTCCTTGCAAGATCTGTACATATGACCACCTTACCTATTTATTCCCCAAACTTTCAAAATCTATGAGGCTTTTATCTCTGCTGTCCACTTTGCTAAATAATTATTTTCCACATAATCAACAGATGGCCTTGAGCTCCTCGAATGCAAGAAATGCGGTGAGTAAGAGTAAAAAAACCATAGATGCAAGACAATGAACATTTATGCATCAATATGGTTAATTTTAGGTTAATGTAGCCGCTAGGTCTCACGATTAAAGTTCTCCACAAACTATTCCTGGTCTAGACTAGTCTCCCCCTCCTCTAGAGACACCCTTACAAATCGAAACAACAAAGCCCTAGCCTCGTATTTTGAAAGGAGTAATCAAGTAATCTACCCATAATACTAATGTTAGAGATGCAAATAATTACTCTATTCTTGAGGATTTGGGTCAAACCCATTGTGCGATGTTGGCCTTGGAAGTAATCCATACGTTTCCTTCATAGAGGAATGCCTTGATATCTGTTTTAGGAGCTATAGATCCCTGTGGCTCTAAATTTATCAAGTTTTACGTCACCGATGTGAAGCCTCACTTTCCTTACCATGTGGAATTCCAAATCCATGTGGTTTACGCAAAGTATACCATCAAGCGTATTGTTGTTGATGAAGGTGATGCAACATGTGTGATGTCCTTGGTCAGCTAGAAATCCCTCAGCTCTCCAACCCTTTCTTAGTATCTGACCATGTTGAATTATTTTGAGGGTTGTTCCTTCTGCCCTCACGATATTCTTCCTACCTTTCCAGTCCAGTTAGGTAGGAAGATGGTAGAGGTGGATGTCGAGGTGGTTGATGTGTCCCTCGACTATAACTTGTTACTATGATGCAATTGGACTTATGCTATGACTGCAATCGTATCATCCATCTTTCGCACTCTTTGTTTTCCTCATGATAGTAATATAGTGATGATAGACCAGTTGTACTTTGTGTATGCTAGCCCCAATGCATCTATTGGATGATTGATCCTCATGATCGACAATTCTCAACCGAAAACTGAGAATATAGGTGTCATAATGTATTCATCCCTTATGGGTACCTTTGAATTCATCGCACCCGTTCATCATATATATGCCATGTCTAGTAAGTCTTCTAGGTCAAAGAGGTTTGTTCCTTTCTACACTTCATATTTTAATGATCCTTGGAGCCTGCATTCCTCGAACGCGTCTTGTGAAGGTCAATCAAATGATGGAATGGCCATGCCACTATCAAAAACAAAGATAGTGTATTAAGTTGTTCTTGACTCTTCCACTAATCCAAATCCTGTTACCTCGTAGAGGGATGAGGAGGATCTTGTTCTATATCCCATATGGGCCACTTCATCGTCTTGCTCACATGACTTCCTCGATGATACTTTACCTTCTGATGAAACAATCATAGAGTCCATGAATGGTTCTAAGAGGCCATGGGATGATATGCGTCATTTCTGTTATTTTGTCCTAGAGATTGCCAAAATTGAACAAGATGATTTTAGATCTAATTTGAGCGAGATAGTCGGTCATGTCGTAGTTCCACTTGAGAAGAAAGAAATTTATGTCGAAGGAAACATTGTGAGTATCTCTCCTACCATCACGATCGATATCTCTCGTACCCCTCACAAGATTGAAAATGTATACATCAGTGCAGATTGTTTGTAGGAAGAAATTATGATCTACACCATTCTCTTCAAGGAATTTCACGACGTATTATCTTTTTCATATGAAGAGATGCCAAGAACTGACCCTCAAATTGTTGAACATGAAATTAAAACCTACCAGGATGCCAAACTTGTTCGACAACGACTTAGAGCTGTCAATCCTGGGAAAGCCCCTACTATTAAGGAAGAGGTAGAGAAACTTCTTAATTTTGGATTTATCTACCCAATTCCCTTGACTGAGTGGGTATCGAACCCCGTTCTTGAGAATAAAAAGAAAGGAACCATCCGTGTATGCATGGATTTTCATGACCTGAAAAAATCTTGTCCAAAATACAAATTCTCGACACCCTTCATCGATCGAATTCTTGACGAATGTGCGGGAAGCGAACATTTTATTTCATGGCTGAATTTTGAGGGTATAACCAAATTTAGATTAAACCCGAGGACCAACATAAGATGAAATTTATTTTCCCTTGTGGTAATTTCGCATACTGGAATATGACCTTTGCATTTCACGATCTCGAGCACATAATCGAAGATTATATTGACGATCTGTTGACAAAAGAAATTGATCGTTCGTCAATTGAAAGAATGAGTCTGCTCCATTGTTTTCTAAGTAACCCAAGCCATTTGGTGTAACTCATTCTGATGGGTTTAATGGCTTCGTTAGCCAATCTAAAATCCTAAAAGAAAAAAAAAACAAAGGAAAGAAATAACTAATTAATTGCCAAATGTTATATTATATATATACATACGCTTTGATATAACTATTGTAGGTGTATTTAACCGGAAAATATGCAAATCTCACTTATGCACATCATTTACAAATTGCAATTTTTAATCGAAACTTATGAATTCAATGTGAAAATGATTGCTTTTAAAAAATAGATAAATAAAGAACACTTAAATATTTTATGTTTTCTTTTATAAATCTAACTAACTATGAAACGCAGACGTGCAGGTAGTCAAAAAATGAAACAAACATTCTGGTTTCATTAACATGTAAATGACCGAATTGAGAAACACAAAGAAGCTAACCTGTTGTTAGTTTGTGAGATGTATCCAAGCGTCTGTATGAGTGGAGGACATCCAACTGCCACGCCCAAAAGAGAAATGTGCAATAGACTTTATGACTGTTCGAAATAAATTCAAAACATGTATTGGCAATTGAGGTTTAATGATAGAGGAGGAAACACAAATTGAACCCTGTGATCTTATAATTGCAAATAATTACAGCAAGATAAATCTGGGTGTAACATATTTCATTTCATCATTCAACTAAAATTCAAAGATAAATCCTATCATTCGAATTGAAGATATGATCATAGTATTTATATGTAGAGCAACAAATTATAGACGGTATTTATAACATAGGTATCCCAAACATAATAGATAATTAAGTCTAAAGCTATCAGACCTATTAATATATCAGGATTGACAAAACATAAACGAAAACATTAGTTACAAAAGGCTAAACCCAAAATGCATATATGTTGTTTCATTAAGTCTTGGAATCACCCATCCATGCTGGTTACAAAGATGTGTTGCTTCAAACAAAAATATCTCATAAACCAGACAGCGAAATGAAATTCCATGAAATACCCATTTGAGATATTGAAGATGGCAGTATGCACGACCTCTTTGGGTCAAATACATCCTGATATTCAATGGATGATATCTCTCAAACCAGGAAAAAAAATGATATTATTAGAAATACCCATTTGATATAGTGAAGAGATATTTTCATCCATATATGGAAATATTTCCATAGTTTCTTCAGCAGGGAGAAAAGTACCATTGAATATGGTGGTATGCGTGGCCTCCTTGGGTCAAATACATGTTGATATTCAATCGATGATATCTCTCAAACCAGGAAGCCAGATGAGATTCCACGAAATACACATTTGAGATATTGGGGATATATTTCCAATGAGGTATGGTATGGCCTTTGAAATAGTGTGTAGAGGTCGCAACAACTATTTGAATTTGGTTAAGTGTAGAGGGCCATAAAGGATGTCAAGGGATTCTAGAGCAACATGGGTTGTTGTAGAGGTTGTGGAACCTCTATGGGCAACATGGACACCCTACAAATTTGTTGAAAATGTTACGAACCAATGGATGTAGCCGATCCGTGTATAGATGTAGTGAATCTATGTATGGTTCTCCTTGTAATGGTGAACAAAGATCCGAGGGAAAAAAAAAATCCATGTAGTTTATGTGGAGGGCATGAAGAAGAATTCAGAGATTCATTGTTATGTTGTCAAATTACTGAGGTACATGCTCCATCTAACAAAGCCATAAGTCATTGAATAACTGTGTTCTTTCCAATGGAACCTGGAGGGGATGACCATGGGAGTTGTTGGTACAAGAGATTTTGGGAAAACTTTTGGGAACTGCATAGGACCGCACATGATAAACATGATAAACACTAATGTAAATGTATAAATATTTAATGGGGTTTGATAGTAGATAGATCATGAGTATAGTGAATCTTGAGTTGCGTTGAGCTTATGAGTGGAGTATGAGTTGAGAACTAAGTGTGCACACTATGCACGAATGACAGGGGCATTCTCGGGTATAACTGAGATATCATGTATGAGCTCAGAGCACACATTTTTTAATTAATGATTTTGAATAGTAATATAATAAGTCAACCATTGTGGATGTAGCCCATATTGGGTGAACCATGTTAAGTATGGTTTCTATGTGTTCTGTTATGATTGATTTGTTAACTATTTTGTTTATTGCGCATACATAATGCATGAATGGTTAATATGAATATGTTATATGATGATTTCTCACACACAATGTAAGGTATATTGAATGAATTCTATGTATAATAATTAGAGTGAATGCCTCACAATCCTTGATGACTGTGGAATCCTGGTTCCTACAGTGTCCATAGATACCTAGGGGGACACTTCACCTACTAGTGGATGATGTCGAAAGTTATGGTATCTAAGGTTTTTTTTGGTGAATTCATGTTCAACCCTAGGTATGTGCACTACGTTCCAACATGAGTCCCCCCCACAATAGAGAAGGATGTTTCTATGCACATGCGGGGACACTCTGAGGGTGTCTCATGCTCGACCTTTCACCGAATTCTCCAAAGGTGGCTTAGGCAGTTTTGTGCTACCATCAACATGAGAATTGAGTAGCCAATGGCACCTCCCTTTGTACTAGACACATATCCTCTTATCTTTCGGGTTAATTATCTTACAGAAAAATAAAAAACCACAAGTTGATGAAATTTGAAGCAATGTCATGAATCCTCTTATCCTTCATCTTAATTATCTTAAAGAGAAATAAAAAACTGCAAGTTGATGAAATTTGAAGCAATTCCATGAATCATCTTATCCTTCATGTTAATTATCTTAAAGAAAAATTAAAAACATCCCACATAAATTTATACAACACAATTATAGTTGAAAAAAATTGAAGATTGACAAAAAAAAAAAAAAATACAAGTCACAATCACAACAATACTTATCCCAATCTATTGTTTACATCCATTCTCTAATATAGTACATTCAACCATATACCACATAATACACAAAAAAATAAGTTAGTATCTTTTTCTTATATTTTTTATTTATGTCTCTCTTTCTATATATACAATTAGGCTCTTGCACAAGTCATCCAATGATAGGAAAAACACCCACCACACTTATCTTTTTATTCATTTGGGGATTGCAAATGAAAATGTGTGGTTTTAATGTGCAATACTATCTAACCCTCGGATAGTTGGTATCTTAGCAGGAGCTCCTGTATACTTTTCTTTCTAGCTTCATTAGGTATTTTCATTTCATGTCCTTTCTTTGTTCTTTGTATTTTGATATTTTTTCCTTGAAATATGTTGAGATCAATTGGCTTTCGGCTTAGGATGATGCATTTTTTTCTCCAATCTTAGATATTATTTATTTATCTTGTGTGTGTTTTTTTTCCTCAAATTTGTAGGAATTCAATGCTTCTTTATTTCATTTTATTCCTCATTGGATGCATATATAATACCTTATTTTTTCTTACATATTGTTCATACTACCTCTGAATTTACACCCTATATGCCAAAGTGGAATCCATAAGAGGATATAATTGGTTTAGCCCTTTTTTGGAGATTCTCGCTACACACCTAGTAGATA
The DNA here is from genome assembly GCA_009831015.1 of Picea engelmannii. Lineage (NCBI taxonomy): Eukaryota > Viridiplantae > Streptophyta > Pinopsida > Pinales > Pinaceae > Picea > Picea engelmannii. Next base: position 241,224 of record ML782051.1, read on the forward strand.
ACAATTGAGGCTCTTGTTGTTCACTAGTGGCTCGAGAGGAAAGGCATTGTTGAGCTTCTAGAATCAAAGAGTTACGAGGTAATAAGAAAGGGATGAGTTGGATTTTCATGGAAAAGGCCTAGGCAAATACATCATTTGAGTATTTAGTGGTCTCTATAAGATCTAGAAGTATCTCACAAGCCTCATCCGAGAGCTATATAACAAAGGAAAGCCTTGGGAAAGACGGAGGAAGAATTCATAACATTGTTATGGTGTCCAATTGCAGAGGTACATGTTCCATATACCATATCCATAAGTTAGTGAAGAACTAAGTTATTTCCAGTGGTGTAACATACCCAGCCACCCACAAGTCGGGATATGCCACTTAATTTGACTGCAACACCCCCAGCCACCAGGAGGCTGAGCATGGTTCAGTCCCAAGACTCAGTTCTCTAAACGAATATCGAATTCTAAAAACATTTAATCCAAAAACAAGAATGAAAGAACCACATGCATTAATCCATATAAATGCCACAACATAAAAGAGATAAACACCATTCCATGCATAAAAAATAGCCAGCAGACACGCACATTAAAAATACATGTATCATAGATAATTAAATACATAGCCTCCATTCATTCTGACTCTAAGTTTCTTAGCCTTCTCCTTAGCCTGGTTGTGTTTTAACACATATATAGAGGTTTTTACCTAGCAGTCACGTAAATATGTGTGATGTCCTTATGAAAGAGGCGTATATATGTGATTTTCTCTTGAACAATTGTGTACATCATCCTTTTCTAGTTGGTTGTTGGGTATGATGTTTGCTTCTTAATTTTTTATGGTTGTTGAGTCTTCTTGGGTCTCTGTTATCACTGTTAAGTGTCTGTGAAATGATAGGAAACCTTTATTTGGTTGAATTTTTGGGTGGTGCCTTTATCATCATCCTTTTCATTTGATTGTCATTACATATTGGGCTGGATGTTTGCTCCTTGATATCTTGCTTGGTTTGTCTCTATTTACATACAGTAGAATTTTTATATCAAGCTGTTGTTCAGTCCTTGCATTTTCATTCTTTTATATTGAAAATACAAAAATATTAGGTATTTTGCATTGTTTTCATTTGATCTTTTAGGTCCTTATCATTGATCTTAGTACATCTATAGAACTATTGCAACTTATTTGCAGTTGCAGAACTAAATTGAAAATTTTATTTGGAAAAGCTTATCATTTATTGAGAATTGAAATTAGGACTTTGCATCTTATTCATATTCATTTATTTTACTTGTTGAGACATAACATCATTATTTTCACAACTTACTTGAGTAAGAAAGGTCACTAAAATAAATGTTGATAATTTAAAATTGATTAGAAACGATTTTATTTTCTATTGTGCACAAACTAGCTTAGGATTTGGAGCCTTGGAATAGTATTTTGTGAGTAAAATTCTCCAAGGCTATTAAATAAACATATGTGTCTGACTAAGGGAGTGGTGAAATCCATTCTATAATTGGCGACATCAGGTGGCTTTTCTTACATCGGAGTTAAGCACAAGGTCGCATGAGGTTGGTTGAGGGGATATCCCCCCAATACCTTCTTAGCGCCAAATATATTTCTGGGGATCTATTTGTATATGGGGATCTTGCTAGTAGATTTACCTCTATGAGAGGTAGTGATTTCGAGGTTCCGGGATTTGTTAACCTTCCCATATTGTGGACCTAACTTACGACTGTTCTCCTACGTATCGGTTAAATCATGGTTTCATAGTTGCTTGACATAGGTACCACATAGGTTACTTGCATAGGTTATTCTGCAGGTACCCTGGGCCAGATAAGGGTCAGACATCGCACATCCTTTATGGAGGATTAGCTCTCTAGGGCAGGGATTATTTTAAGGATGGAAATTTGTTTTAAAATGTAGAAACCTTGCCAAATCTTTCTGATCCCTCATATGACAACTATAAATGTTTGGCGATATTTTTGTAAAAAAATTCAAATTTCTAAGGATTTTATATAGTTTGTATAAACTTTTGGCGATTTTTAAGGTAGAATAATTTTATCGTATACAATTTGGGAGAATCATTTTTAGAATAGTGAATCTTTTTGGGGAAAACCATAGAAAATTAGCCCATGAGCGAAATTTCGCCCCTAAAATCATCCATGCTCCAGGGGGATCTGACTGACTGGTTGTTAAGCCCTTGAGGGCCCTTATAACTAATTCCAATACCTTCAATCTTTAGCAGGGAGTCTCAAGCCCCTCTTGGGAAGGCATACCTACTTTAGGGATGGAAGCCCCTTTCAACCACTTTATCCTGTTTGGGTGCATATTAGCCTTTTGTTTTATTTTGGTGTGCTCTTTGATTACTAGTTGGCCTTAGGATTTTTTTTTTATATATCAATTCTTGAGTCATCGTGGATCTAGACCAGCTTCCCCGCAGGTCTCGCCGCTTTTTACAGTTACCACCACATATTGAGTCTTTGCCTTCTAAAAGGCATAACATTATGAAACGTAGTACACACACCTCCACTTATCAGACTTGTGATCATACCAGGGTGAGTATTGAACCGAGTCAAAAATATATTGGGAGTCCTTCAACTCCCATACCTTCCACCAAAATGGTTGTAGTGTCGGAGGTTTCTATCATCACCCCTGTCCATCCTATAGTGAATACTTAGCCGATAGCCATGAACCCTTTTGGTTCCCTTTGTCACTTCCCAAGCTATAATGTTCATTCCATCCCTATGGCCTCTAGTCCTTTTTCTTATGGTATGCCAAATTTCACATCGTAATTTTCAACCTCCATCCTAGCATCTAGTATGAATACTAGTATTGGAATTGGGGGAAGAGATCCTCCTCATACTCCATTCTCTTTGGTGGTACCCATGTCCCACAAACAACTCCTACAATTGGAAGATTTCCTCCTTTTAACCCCGGGTCTAATCTTGTTCCTAATGCTTTTGGACGGAGTAACCAACCTGGAGGACAAGATACTTATTACGGTCTGTCCTTTACACCCAAATCCTCTTTACTGATTACGACCAACATGTTTGGCATGAAGAATCCACCTTTATCCTCGACATTCACACCCGGAGGAGGTCATTTTCATTCCTTGGGAAACCCCCAATCTGAAGCCACTTTGGCTAGGGGCAATTTTTACAACCCTCATCGGAACATTCCTACTAGAATGGTGGCCAACCAACCCCTCATGAATCGGTTCAAAGGAAGGTATTACAATCCCAGACAGGGCCATGATTCTTACCAGAACCCTGGATGGGCTGCAATTTCCCAACAACAATATTTCTAGGGAGCTTGGGGCCTGATGCAGCAACCTCATCTCCCATTTATGGCCATGCTCAATCTTCCAGATTTGTCTAAGTTAATGAATTATTCTGTGTGTCATGATCCAACATGCCCCCCCCGTCTCCACCAAGATTCCTTTGGATATTCCAAAATTCGAAGGCAAGAATGATGAGGATCCTAGTGATCACGTTACTACTTTTCACCTTTGGTTCTCTTTGAATACCCTTAACAACGATTCTATTTGGTTAAGATTGTTTCAACAAACCCTCACAAGATTTTCTGCAAAATGGTATATCGAGCTACCTATGGGGACATAAAGAACCTTTAATCCGATGGTCTTAGTCTTCCTCAACCACTTCCAATTGTCAGTTCGTTACGATGTTACCTTAGGAATTTTGTCGACCTTACGTTAGGACAAAGCCACTCATATCTCAGATCACATCCAGGAGTGGTGTAGACAGAATAGGTTGATCAAGACCTGCATACCCTCAGAAATCCAACAGTTAGATCTTATATATGATTAGTCTGGGATGTTATACGAGATTCTTCCAGATGCACTGAGGTCAAACTATGACCCTAGACAAAATCTTGGGCCTCATGTCGATGGAATTGCAGGCTCTGCCAATGTGAAATCTACAGACTTAGTGACAAGCCATTTGAAAGAGTTGTCTCTAAACCAGTCTGTAGGAGGGCCAGCTTTGTCTGTGTCCCCCACTCCCACTCAGTCGACAGATGTAAATTATATGTAATCCTCGACAAACCCGACTGGTAACTAGCAACCAAGAGGTAATAAAAATAAAGGACGTAATAATAATTATAGGGGTGGAAAGAATAATAATAAACCTAAGGACAATAGTAATAATGAGAAGTTGAATAGTAATGTTGGTGAAGTTTCCTTCCAAGATCTGTACATATGACCACCTTACCTATTTATTCCCCAAACTTTCAAAAGCTATGAGGCTTTTATCTCTGCTGCCCACTTTGCTAAATAATTATTTTCCACATAATCAACACATGGCCTTGAGCTCCTCGAATGGCAGAAATGTGGTGAGTGGGAGTAAAAAAGCACCGATGCAAGACAATGAACATTTATGCATCAATATGGTTAATTTGAGGTTAATGTACCCACTAGGTCTCGCGATTAAAGTTCTCCACAAACAATTCTTGGTCTAGACTAGTCTCCCCCTCCTCTGGAGACACCCTTACAGATCGAAACAACAAAGCCCCAACCTCATATTTTGAAAGGAGTAATCAAGTAATCTACCCATAATAATAATGTTAGAGATGCAAATAATTACTCTATTCTTGAGGATTTGGGTCAAACCCATGGTGCGATGTTCGCCTTGGAAGTACTCCATACGTTTCCTTCATAGAGGAATGTCTTGATATCTGTTTTAGGAGCTATAGATCCCTATGTCTCTAAAGTTATCAAGTTTTATGTCACGGATGTGAATCCTCGCTTGCCTTACCATGCAGAATTCCAAATCCATGTGGGTTACTCAAAGTATACCATCAAGTGTATTGTTGTTGATGAAGGTGATGCAACATGTGTGATGTCCTTGGTCAACTATAAAGCCCTCAGCTCTCCAACCCTTTCTTAGTATCTGACCATGTTGAATTATTTTGAGGGTTGTTCCTTCTGCCCTCACGGTATTCTTCCTACCAGTCCAGTCCAGTTAGCTAGAGAGAAATGTGCAATAGACTTTATGACTGTTCGAAATAAATTCAAAACATGTATTGGCAGTTGAGGTTTAATGATAGAGGAGGAAACACAAATTGAACCCTGTGATCTTATAATTGCAAATAATTACAGCAAGATAAATCTGGGTGTAACATATTTCATTTCATCATGCAACTAAAATTCCAAGATAAATCCTATCATTCGAATTGAAGATATGATCATAGTATTTATATGTAGAGCAACAAATTATAGACGGTATTTATAACATAGGTATCCCAAACATAATAGATAATTAAGTCTAAATCTATCAGACCTATTAATATATCAGGATTGACAAAACATAAACGAAAACATCATTTACAAAAGGCTAAAGCCAAAATGCATATATGTTGTTTCATTAAGTCTTGGAATCTCCCGTTCATGCTGGTTACAAAGATGTGTTGCTTCAAACAAAAATATCTCATAAATGAGACAACGAAATGAAATTCCATGAAATACCCATTTGAGATATTGAAGATGGCAGTACGCGCGACCTCTTTGGGTCAAATACATGTTGATATTCAATGGATGATATCTCAAACCAGGAAAAAAAATGATATTATCAGAAATACCCATTTGATATAGTGAAGAGATATTTTCATCCGTATATGGAAATATTTCCATAGTTTCTTCAACAGGGAGAAAAGTACCATCGAATATGGTGGTATGAGTGGCCTCCTTGGGTCAAATACATATTGATATTCAATCGATGATATCTCTCAAACCAGAAAGCCAAATGAGATTCTGTGAAATACACATTTGAGATATTGGGGATATATTTCCAATGAGGTATGGTATAGCCTTTGAAATAGTGTGTAGAGGTCGCAAAAACTATTTGAATTTGGTTAAGTGTAGAGGGTCATAAAGGATGTCAAGGGTTTCTCGAGAAACATGGGTTGTTGTAGAGGTTGTGGAGCCTTTATGGGCACCATGGACACCCTACAAATTTGTTGAAAATGTTGCAAACCAATGGATGTAGCCGATCCATGTATAGATGTAGTGAATCTATGTATGGTTCTCCTTGTAATGGTGAAGAAAGATCTCAGGGGAAAAAAAAATCCATGTAGTTTATGTGGACCAACTATGATTCTTACAATGTATGGTCCGAAAAATGGGTTATGATAGTACCAAAAGGACGTGTGATTACTGCAAATGTTTAAACCCACAACATGCTCTAAACCCTTGTCACGATGGAGAGCGTGTCTTCTCTGATACCACTGATCTAAATCTCGGGGGCTGAGATATGGATGGATTGAATGCCGAGAGAGGAGGAACTTAGAAATACCAATATTGCTTGAAAATAAGCATGGAAAAAAACATGTTGATGAAGTACTTGGGAGGTGAGGCTCAAAGAGGAGCCTCACCTCTAAAACTCATTACTAGTAAATCACTTAGAGCTAATTAATCTTACAATGAACAATAGAAAATATGAGAGAAGTCAAAATAAGTAACTTGATATTATGATAACGCATGCTAGGCCTTTATATAGCATCACAAAATGGTCCATTGGACATAGTAAAAAAGAACTCTTTAAATGAGTCTCTATTATTAGTATAATAGATCTAACTACCAAACTAACTAAATAGTGGAAAATAAAACCCGATACATTAATGGGAAGAGCTCATTAAATCAATCTCTATTATTATAATAATAGATCTAACTACCGAGCTAACTAAGTAGTGGAAAATAAAACCCAATACAATAATGGAGATGTGTGACTCTCTTTGACCCATATGGGCAACCTGTTACCCCATTTAATTAATGAGGGTGTGGGCATCTCCTTCATCATGGACAATCTATTAACTTTATAGTTTTATGACTTTTATATCCGAATTTAGACCATATACCCTCTAAAATTCTAATCAATTTCTTCTTATGGTCTCATAAATCTCATAAAAACAAAAAATCCAAAATTTCCTAATTCTTTCTATAAGCCCTTATATCTTACAAAATATCTAACCCTTATATCTTATAAAATATCTAATTGACACATATACATAACTATTCTATGCTATTATATTCTTTACAAAGTCATCATTGTAGTATATATCTAATTAATATCAAGATGATATTTACA
>ML782051.1:264515-303658 GCA_009831015.1 Picea engelmannii
GTATTTTCATTTCATGTCCTTTCTTTGTTCTCTCTATTTTGGTATTTGGTATTCTTTCCTTGAAGTGTGTTGAGATCAATTGATTTTAGGCTTCTAATGATGCATTCCTTTTTCTAGTTTTGGATCTTATTTATTTATCTTCTATGTATTTTGTTTCCTCAAATTTGTAGGGATGCAATGTTTCTCTATTTCATCATATTCCTCATTGGATAGATATATAATACATTATTTTTCCTTACATATTTTTCATATTACCTTTTTGTTAAAGACTTAATTTCCACCATATAAGACAAAGAGGAATCCATAATAGGATAGAAAAGAGGATACATCTTCTTCCTAAGGTTTAGCTCGTTTTTGGAGATCCTCGTTCGACACCTAGTAGACAACAAGTGAGGAACTGCTGAACTTTTAGAATTATTTTGCTAGGCATTGCACGACTATGTCCTTTTTGGCGGAACTTGGAGGGCATGAAGAAGAATTCAGATCATTGTTATGTTGTCAAATTACTAAGGTACATGCTCCATCTAACAAAGCTAGAAGTCATTGAAGAACTGTGTTCTTTCCGGTGGAACCTAGAGGGGATGACCATGGGAGTTGTTGGGACAAGACATTTTGGGAACTAGACAGGACGACACACGGAAGAAGGAAAAGAAATTAGCGCATATTCAGAATCAATGCATTTGAAAGAAGGAAGTTAATTAAGACCCAGTTAGGAATTTTGGTCCTTTTAAACATGATAAACACTAATGTAAATGTATAAATATGTAACGGGGTTTGACAGTAGATAGATCACAAGTATAGTGAGTCGTGAGTTGCATTGAGCTTATGAGTGGAGTATGAGTCGAGAGCTAATTGTGCACACTATTCACGAGTGACAGGGGCATTCTCGGGTATAACTGAGATATCATGTATGAGCTCAGAGCACACATTTTGTAAGTAATGATTCTAAATAGTAATATAATAAGTCAACTGTTGTGGATGTAGCCCATATTGGGTGAACCATGTTAAGTATGGTTTCTATGTGTTCTGTTATGATTGATTTGTTTACTATTTTGTTTATTGCGCATACATAATGCATGAATGGTTAATATGAATATGTTATATGATGATTTCTCACACATAATGTAGGTATATTTTATGAATTCTAAGTAGAATAGTTAGAGTGAATGCCTCACATTCCTTGATGAATGTGGAATCCCGGTTCCTACAATATCCATAGATACCTAGGGGGACACTTCACCTACTTATGGATGATGTTGAAAGTTATGGTATCTAAGGTTTTTTTTGGTGAATTCATGTTCAACCCTAGGTATGTGCACTACATTCCAACATTAGTCCCCCCCACAATAGAGAAGGATGTTTCTATGCACATGCGGGGACACTCTGAGGGTGTCTCATGCTCGACCTCTCACTGAATTCTCCAGAAGGTGGCTTAGGCAGTTTTGTGCTACCATCAACATGATAATTGAGTAGCCAAAGGCACCTCCCTTTGTACTAGACACATATCCTCTTATCTTTCATGTTAATTATCTTATAGAAAAATAAAAAACCACAAGTTGATGAAATTTGAAGCAATGTAATGAATCCTCTTATCCTTCATCTTAATTATCTTAAAGAGAAATAAAAAACTGCAAGTTAATGAAATTTGACGCAATTCCATGAATCATCTTATCCTTCATGTTAATTATCTTAAAGAAAAATAAAAAACATCCCACAAAAATTTATACAACACAATTATAGTTGAAAAAAATTGAAAATTGACAAAAAAAAAAATTACAAGTCACAATCACAACAATACTTATCCCAATCTATTGTTTACATCCATTCTCTAATATAGTACACTCAACCATATACCACATAATACACAAAAATATAAGTTTGTATATTTTTCTTTTAATTTTTTTATTTATGTCTCTCTTTCTATATATACAATTAGGCTCTTGCACAAGTCATCCAATGATAGGAAAAACACCCACCACACTTATCTTTTTATTCATTTGGGGATTGCAAATGAAAATGTGTGGTTTTAATGTGCAAGACTATCTAACCCTCGAATAGTTTCTATCTTAGCGGGAGCTCCTCTATACTTTTCTTTCTAGCTTCATTAGGTATTTTCATTTCATGTCCTTTCTTTGTTCTTTGTATTCTGATATTTTTTCCTTGAAGTATGTTGAGATCAATTGTCTTTCGGCTTAGGATGATGCATTTTTTTCTCCAATCTTAGATATTATTCATTTATCTTGTGTGTGTTTTTTTTCCTCAAATTGTAGGAATTCAATGCTTCTTTATTTCATTTTATTTCTCATTGGATACATATATAATACCTTATTTTTTCTCACATATTGTTCATACTACCTTTTTGTTATAGCCTTAATTTACACCCTATATGCCAAACAAGAATCCATAAGAGGATATAATTGGTTTAGCCCATTTTTGGAGATTCTCGCTACACACCTAGTAGATAACAAACGAGGCTCTTGTTGTTCACTAGTGGCTTGACAGGATAGGCATTGTTGAGCTTCTAGAATCAAAGAGTTACGAGGTAATAGGAAAGGGATTAGTTGGATTTTCATGGAAAAGGCCTAGGAAAACACATCATTTGAGTATCTAGTGGTGTCCATAAGATCTAGTAGTCTCTCACAAGCCTCATCCGAGAGCTATATAACAAAGGAAATCCTTGGGAAAGATGGAGGAAGAATTCATAACATTGTTATGGTGTCCAATTGCAGAGGTATATGTTCCATATACCATATCCATAAGTCAGTGAAGAACTAAGTTATCTCTAGCGGTGTAACATAATCAGCCACCCACAAGTCGGGATATGCCACTTAATCTGACTGCAACACCCCCAGCCACCAGGAGGCTGAGCATGTTGTAGTCCCGAGACTTAGTTCTCTAAACGGATATCGAATTCTAAAAATATTTAATCCGAAAACAAGAATGAAAGAACCACATGCATTAATCCATATCCATGCCACGACATAAAATATATAAACACCATTCCATGCACAACAAATATCCAACAAACATACACATTAAAAATACATATATCATAGATAATTAAATACATAGCCTCCATTCATTTTGACTCCAAGTTTCTTAGCCTTTTCCTTAGCCTGGTTGTGTTTTAACACATATACACAGATTTTTACTTGACAGTCACGTAAATATGCGTGATGTCCTTATGAAAGAGGCGTATATATGTGACTTTCTCTTGAACAATTGCGTACATCATCCTTTTCTACTTGGTTGTTGGGTTTGATGTTTGCTTGGTAATTTTTTATGGTTGTTGAGTCTTCTTGGGTCTCTGTTATCACTGTTAAGTGTCTGTGAAATGATAGGAAACCTTTCTTTGGTTGAATTTTTGGGTGGTGCCTTTATAATCATCCTTTTCATTTGATTTTCATTGCATCTTGGGCTGGGTGTTTGCTCCTTGATATCTTGATTGGTTTGTCTATATTTACATACAGTAGAATTTTTATATCAAGTTGTTGTTCAGTCCTTGTATTTTCATTCTTTTATATTGAAAATACAAAAATATTAGGGATTTTTCATTGTTGTCATTTGATCTTTTGGTTCCTTATCATTGATCTTAGTACATCTATAGAAATATTGCATCTTATTTGGAGTTGCAGAACTAAATTGAAAATTTCATTTGGGAAAGCTTATCATTTATTGAGAATTGAAATTAGGACTTTGCATTTTATTCATATTCATTTATTTTACTTGTCGATTCATAACATCATTATTTTCACAACCACACCTTTCTTGAGTAAGAAAGGTCACTAAAATAAATGTTGATAATTTAAAATTGATTAGAAACAATTTTATTTTCTATTATGCACAAACTAGCTTAGGATTTGGAGCATGGCAATAGTATTTTGTGAGTAAAATTCTCCAAGGCTATTAAATAAACATATGTGTCTGACTAAGGGAGTGGTGAAATCCATTTTATAATTGGTGACATTAGGTGGCTTTTCTTACACTGGAGTTAAGCGCAGGGTCACATGAGGTTGGTTGAGGGGATATCCCCCCAATACCTTCTTAGCATCAGATATATTTCTAGGGATCTATTTGTATATGGGGATCTTGCTAGTAGCTTTACCTCTGTGAGAGGTAGTGATTTTTAGGTTTCGATCTTTGTTAACCTTCCCATACGGTGGACCTAACTTACGACTGTTCTCCTACACATCGGATATATCATGGTTTCTTAGTTGCTTGATATAGGTACCACATAGGTTAGTTGCATGGGTTATTCTGAAGGTACCCTGGGCCAGATAAGGGTCAGACAATGCACATCCTTTATGGAGGATTAGTTCTCTAGGGTAGGGATTATTTTAAGGATGGAAATTTATTTTAAAATGTAGAAACCTTGGCGAATTTTACTAATCCCTCATATGAAAACTATAAATGTTTGGCGATATTTTTGTAAAAATATTCAAATTTTTAAGGATTTTATATAGTTTGTATAAAATTTTGGTGATTTTTAAGGTAAAATAATTTTATCGTATAGAATTTGGGAGAATCATTTTTAGAATAGTGAATCTTTTTGGGGGAAAACCATGGAAAATTAGCCCATGAGCGAAATTTAGCCCCTAAAATCATCCATGCTCNGATTTTTAAGGTAAAATAATTTTATCGTATAGAATTTGGGAGAATCATTTTTAGAATAGTGAATCTTTTTGGGGGAAAACCATGGAAAATTAGCCCATGAGCGAAATTTAGCCCCTAAAATCATCCATGCTCCAGGGGGATCTGACTGACTGGTTGTTAATCCCATGAGGGCCCTTATAACTAATTCTGATACCTTCGATCTTTAGTAGCAGGGAGTCTCAAGCCCCTCTTGGGAGAGGCATACCTACTTTAGCGATGGAAGCTCCTTTCAACCACTTTATCCTGTTTGGGTGCATATTATCTTTTTGTTTTATTTTGGTATGCTCTTTGATTACTAGTTGGCCTTAGGATTTGTTTTTTATATATCAAGTCTTGAGTCATCGTGGATCTAGAGCAACTTCCCCGCAGGTCTCGCCGCTTGTTACAGTTACCACCACATATTGAGTCTTTTCCTTCTAAAAGGCATAACATTATCAAACATGGTACACACACCTCCACTTATCAGACTTGTGATCATACCAGGGTGAGTATTGAATCGAGTCAAAAATATATTGGGAGTCCTTCAACTCCCATACCTTCAACCAAAATGGTTGTAGTGTCGGAGGTTCCTATCATCACACCTGTCCATCCAATAGTGAATACTTATCCTACAGCCATGAACCCTTTTGGTTCCCTTTGTCACTTGCCAAGCTATAATGTTCATTCCAACCCTATGGCCTCTAGTCCTTTTTCTTATGGTATGCCAAATTTCACATCGTAATTTTCAACCTCCATCCTAGCATCGAGTATGAATACTAGTATTGGAATTGGGGGAAGAGATCCTCCAAATACTCCATTCTCTTTGGTGGTACCCATGTCCCACAAACAACTCCTACAATTGGAGGATTTCCTCCTTTTAACCCCGTGTCTAATCTTGTTCCTAATGCTTCTGGATGGAGTAACCAACCTGGAGGACAAGATAATTCTTACGGTCTATCCTTTGCACCCACCTCCTCTATATTGATTATGACCAACACGTTTGGCATGAAGAATCCACCTTTATCCTCGAGATTCACACCGAGAGGAGGTCATTTTCATTCCTTGGTAAACCCCCAATCTGAAGCCACTCCGGCTAGGGGCAATTTTTACAACCCTCATCAGAGCGTTTCTACTAGAATGGTGTCCAACCAACCCCTCATGAATCGGTTTGAAGGAATTTTTTACTATCCCAGACAGGTCCATGATTCTTACCAGAACCCTAGATGGGCTGCGATTTCCCAACAATAATATTTCAAGGGAGCTTGGGGCCTAATGCAACAACCTCGTCTCCCTTTTCTGGCCATGCTCAATCTTCCAGACTTGTCTAAGTTAATAAATTATCCTGTGTGTCATGATCCAACATGCCCCCCCGTCCCCACCAAGATTCCTTTGGATATTCCAAAATTCGAAGGCAAGAATGATGAGGATCCTGGTGATCACGTTACGACTTTTCACCTTTGGTGCTCTTTGAATACCCTTAACAACGATTCTATTCGGTTAATATTGTTTCAACAAACCCTCACAGGGGTTCTGCGAAATTGTATATCGAGCTACCTAGGGGGACATAAAGAACCTTTAATCTGATGGTCTTAGTCTTCCTCAACCACTTCCAATTGTCAGATCATTACGATGTTACCTTAGGAATTTTTTCGACCTTACGTTAGGACAAATCCACTCATATGTTAGACCACATCTAGGAGTGGTGTACACAGAATAGGTTTATCAAGACCTACATACCCTCAGAATTCCAGCTGTTAGATCTTATATATGATTAGTCTGGGATGTTATACGAGATTCTTCTGAATGCATGAGGTCAAGCTATGACCCTAGAAAAAATCTTGGGCCTCATGCCAATGGAATTGTAGGCTCCGCCAATGTGAAATCTACAGACTCGGTGACAATCCATTTGAAAGAGTTGTCTCTAAACCAGTCTGTAGGAGGGTCAGCTTTGTTTGTGTCCCCCACTCCCACTCAATCGTCGTATGTACATTCTATGTAATCCTCGACCAACCCGAATGGTAGCTAGCAACCAGGAGGTAATAAAAAGAAAGGATGTAATAATAATCATAGGGGTGGAAAGAATAATAATAAACCTAAGGACAATAGTAATAATGAGAAGTTGAATAGTAATGCTGGTGAGGGAAAAAAAAAAAGGCAGAAGGTGAAGTTTCCTTGCAATATTTGTACATATGACCACCTTACCTATTTATTCCCCAAACTTTCAAAAGCTATGAGGCTTTTATCTCTACTGCCCACTCTGCTAAATAATCATTTTCCACATAATCAACATATGGCCTGGAGCTCCTCGAATGGCAGAAATGCGGTGAGTGGGAGTAAAAAACCACCGATGCAAGACAATGAAAATTTATGCATCAATATGGCTAATTTGAGGTTAATGTAGCCACTAGGTCTCACGATTAAAGTTCTCCACAAACTATTCCTGGTCTAGACTAGTCTCCCCCTTCTCTGGAGACACCCTTATATATTGAAGCAATAGAGCCCCAACCTCGTATTTTGAAAGGAGTAATCAAGTAATCTACCCACAATACTAATGTTAGAGATGCAAATAATTACTCTATTCTTGAGGATTTGGGTCAAACTCGTTGGGCGATGTTGGCCTTGGACGTACTCCATGCGTTTCCTTCATAGAGGAATGCCTTGATATCTATTTTAGGAGCTATAGGAGCTTTAAAGTTATCAAGTTTTACGTCACCGATGTGAAGCCTCGCTTTCCTTACCATGTGGAATTCCAAATCCATGTGGGTTACTCAAAGTATACCATCAATCATATTGTTGTTTATGAAGGAGATGCAACATGTGTGATGTCCTTGGTCAGTTAGAAATCCCTCAGCTGTCCAACCCTTTCTTAGTATCCGACCATGTTGAATTATTTTGAGGGTTGTTCCTTGTGCCCTCACGGTATTCTTCCTACCTTTCTGGTCCATTAAGGTAGGAAGATGGTAGAGGTGGATGTCGAGGTGGTTGATGTGCCCCTCGACTATAACTTGTTACTAGGACACAATTGGACTTATGCTATGACTGCAATCGTATCATCCATCTTTTGCACTCTTTGTTTTCCTCATGATGGGAAGATAGTGATGACAGACTAGTTGTACTTTGCGTATGCTAGCCCGAATGCATCTGTTGGATGATTGATCCTCGTGATCAACAATTCTCAACTGAAAACTGAGAATATAGGTGTCATAATGTATTCATCCCTTATGGGTACCTTCGAATTTATTGCACCTGTTCATCATATATATGCCATGTCTAGTAAGTCTTCTTCGTCAAAGAGGTATGTTCCTTTCCGCACTTCATATTTTAATGATCCTTGGACCCTACATTCCTCGAACGCATCTTCTGAAGGTCAATCAAATGGTGGAATGGCCATGCCACTATCAACAACAAAGATAGAGTATCAAGTTGTTCTTGACTCTTCCACTAATCCAAATGTTGTTACCTCATAGACAAACGAGGAGGATCTTGTTCTATATCCCATATGGGCCACTTCATCGTCTTGCTCACATGAATTCCTAGATGATACTTTACCTTCTGATGAAATAATCACAGAGGCAATGAATGGTTCTAAGAGGCCATGGGATGATATGCGTCATTTCTCTTATTTTCTCCTAAAGATTGCCAAAATCGAACTAGATGATTTTAGATCTAATTTGAGTGAGATAGTCAGTCACGTCGCAGTTCCACTTGATAAGAACGACATTTATGTCGAAGGAAACATGGTGAGTATTTCTTCTACCATCACGATCGATATCTCTCATACCCCTGACAAGATTAAAAATGTATACATCAGTGCAGATTGTTTGCAGGAAGAAATTATGATCTACACCATTCTCTTCAAGGAATTTCGTGACGTATTCTCTTTTTCATATGAAGTGATGCCAGGAATTGACCCTCGAATTGTCGAACATGAAATTAAAACCTACCTGGATGCCAAACCTGTTCGACAATGACTTAGAGCTGTCAATCCTAGGAAAGCCCCTGCTATTAAGGAAGAGGTAGAGAAACTTCTTAATGTTGGATTTATCTACCCAATTCCCTTGACTGAGTGGGTATTGAACCCCGTTCTTGAGAAAAAAAAGCAACGAACCATCCACGTATGCATGGATTTTCACGACCTAAAAAAATCCTATCCCAAAGACAAATTCTCGACACCCTTCATCGATCAAATTCTCGATGAATGTGCGGGAAGCGAAGATTTTATTTGATGGATGAATTTTGAGGGTATAACCAAATTCAAATTAAACTCGAGGACCAACATAAGATGAAATTTATTTTCCCTTGTGGTAATTTCACATACTGGAATATGCCTTAAGAACATCAAAGAAACCCTCCAACGTGATATGACCTTTGCATTTCACGATCTCAAGCACATAATCGAAGATTATATCGATGATCTATTGACAAATGAAATTGATCGTTCGTCAATTGAAAGAACGAGTCTGGTTCGGTGTTGTCTAAGTAACCCAAGCCATTTGGTGTAACTCATTTTGAGGGGTTTAATGGCTTTGTTAGCCAATCTAAAATCCTAAAAGAAAAGCAAACAAAGGAAATAAATAACTAATTAATTTCCAAATGTTATATTATATATATACATATGCTTTGATATAACTATTGTAGGTGTATTTAAGCAGAAAATATGCAAATCTCACTTATGCACATCATTTACAAATTGCAGTTTTTTATCAAAACTTACGAATTCAATGTGAAAATGATTGCTTTTAAAAAAACAGATAAATAAAGAACATTTAAATATTTTATGTTTTCTTTTATAAATCTAACTAACTATGAAACGCAGATGTGCAGGTAGTCAGAAGCTGAAACAAACATTGTGGTTTCATTAATATGTAAATGACCGAATTGAGAAACACAAAGGAGCTAACCTGTTGTTTGTTTTTGAGATATATCCAAGCGTCTCTATGAGTGGAGGACATCCAACTACCATGCCCAAGAGAGAAATGTGCAATAGACTTTATGAGTATTCGAAATAAATTCAAAACATGTATTGGCAGTTGAGGTTTAATGATAGAGGATGAAACACAAATTGAACACTGTGATCTTATAATTGCAAATAATTACAACAAGATAAATCTGGGTGTAACATATTTCATTTCATCATTTAACTAAAATTCAAAGATAAATCTTATCATTCAAATTGAAGATATGATCATAGTATTTATATGTAGAGAAACAAATTATAGACGGTATTTATAACATAGGTATCCCAAACATAATAGATAATTAAGTCTAAAGCTATCAGACCTATTAATATATCAGGATTGACAAAACATAAACGAAAACATCATTTACAAAAGGCTAAAGCCAAAATGCATATATGTTGTTTCATTAAGTCTTGGAATCACCCGCCCATGCTGGTTACAAAGATGTGTTGCTTCAAACAAAAATATCTCATAAACCAGACAACGAAATGAAATTCCATGAAATACCCATTTGAGATATTGAAGATGGCAGTACGCACGACCTCTTTGGGTCAAATACATGCTGATATTCAATGGATGATATCTCTCAAACCAGGAAAAAAAATTATATTATTAGAAATACCCATTTGATATAGTGAAGAGATATTTTCATCCATATATGGAAATATTTTTATAGTTTCTTCAGTAGGGAGAAATGTATCATTGAATATGGTGGTATGCATGGCCTCCTTGGGTCAAATACATGCTGATATTCAATTGATGATATCTCTCAAACCAGGAAGCCAAATGAGATTCTGCGAAATACACATTTGAGATATTGGGGATATATTTCCAATGAGGTATGGTATAGCCTTTGAAATAGTGTGTAGAGGTCACAACACCTATTTGATGTTGGTTAAGTGTAGAGGGCCATAAAGGATGTCAAGGGTTTCTAGAGCAACATGGGTTGTTGTAGAGGTTGTGGAACCTCTATGGAAAACATGGAC
The DNA here is from genome assembly GCA_009831015.1 of Picea engelmannii. Taxonomy (NCBI): domain Eukaryota; kingdom Viridiplantae; phylum Streptophyta; class Pinopsida; order Pinales; family Pinaceae; genus Picea; species Picea engelmannii. The sequence continues at coordinate 275,092 of ML782051.1, forward strand.
AGCCTACAAATTTGTTGAAAATTTTGCAGACCAATGGATGTAGTCGATCCATGTATAGACGTATTGAATCTATGTATGGTTCTCCTTGTAATGGTGAACAAATATTCGAGGGGAAAAAAAAACCATGTAGCTTATGTGGACCAACTATGATTGTTACAATGTATGGTCCGACAAATGAATTAAGATAGTACCAAAAGGAGGTGTGATTACTCCAAATGTTTGAACTCACAACATGCTTTAAACCCTTGTCCCAATGGAGAGCGTGTCTTCTCTGATACCACTGATCTAAATCTCGAGGGCTGGGATATGGATGGAGTGAATGTCGAGAGAGGAGGAACTTAGAAATACCAATATTGCTTGAAAAGAAGCATGGAAAAAAACATGTTAATGAAGTACTTGGGAGGTGAGGCTCAAAGAGGAGCCTCACCTCTAAAACGCATTACTAGTAAATCACTTAGAGCTAATTAATCTTACAATGAACAATGGAAAATATGAGAGAAGTCAAAATAAGTAACTTGATATTACGATAAGACATGCTATGCCTTTATATAGCATCACAAAATGGTCCATTGGACAAAGTAAAAAAGAACTCATTAAATGAGTCTCTATTATTAGTATAATAGATCTAACTACCAAACTAACTAAATAGTGGAAAATAAAACCCGATACATTAATGTCAATCTTTATTATTATAATAATAGATCTAACTATCGAGCTAACTAAGTAGTGGAAATTAAAACCCAATACAATAATGGAGAGGTGTGACTCTCTTTGACCCATATGGGCAACCTGTTATCCCATTTAATTAATGAGGGCCTGGGCATCTCCTTCATCCACATGGACAATCTATTAGCGTTATAGTTTTATGACTTTTGTATCCGAATTTAGACCATATACCCTCTAAAATTCGAAGCAATTTCTTCTTATGGTCTCATAAATTTCATAAAAAGAAAAAATCCAAAATTTCCTAATTCTTTCTATAAGCCCTTATATCTTACAAAATATCTAACCCTTATATCTTATAAAATATCTAATTGGCACATATACATAACTATTGTATGCTATTATATTCTTTACAAAGTCATCATTGTAGTATATATCTAATTAATATCAAGATGATATTTACATGTAAATGTTGTTACATTGCAAATATAAATATTTCAAGAATGATCAAAGTTGTATTTTCACATATCTAGGCCTCCATAAATTGGGAGGTTTTAGTGGTATTGAAAAAATATTTTATTATCTTGTAGTAAAATATTTTAAAATCAACTTTGTGGAAGAGAAATATGTTTTTTCTTTCAGTTGTGCAGCTACACAAACACACTATGAGGGAGATGTGTAATTCCTTGAATGCTTAACATTGGGTTTTTACAAGTGACATTTAAATAATATTTATTTTAAAATTATTCAATTTCAATGTTAACCTATTTTAATGTTCTCTTTATATATATAGCAATAAAAAATAAAAAATTACTTATTGTGTAAAACGACACTTTGCACTACCCCAATTAAAATATTTTTATATCAACTTTATAGAGAAAGCATGAAAGTAAAAAATTCTTATGGCTAAGGCATTTGAATGGTGCTTTGAGTCTAAAAACCTTCTCAATATAAATATATATATATATATATATATATAGACATGCAAACATTTCCTCAAACTTTGTACTCTAAAAAGAAAATTTATATCTCCAAGAATTAGATGATCTTGGAGCATGATAAATCAGTATTTAAGATGGAGTTGTACGTCAAGAAGAACACAAACATCATGAAGTCAGAATGCCTAGCTTCTTTAGATTAGGAGCTATATGTAAACAAGAACACGAACATGATGTGTTATCTGTGAATACGAACATAAAAATCATGAAGTCAGAATGCCTAGATTCTTCAGATTGCTCTTACCATTTCCTCTTTTATATTAGTCTCATACCAAACGCAAAAGTAACTAAAAATTATTGCGAATTTTTTTCGAAAACGACTCGATAAAAGTTTAGACAGAGATTGAATCTCGCCCTCAATCCCTCATTCTCTCCTCTGCCGACCTGTTCTTCGGAAATAATAACCGTTGGCGAAGAGTCAATAGCTGACTTAGCAGCAGTTATTGGACGAGTCGCATGGCGGGCAATAAATAGTTCTCTCAGGTGAGTGTGAAGATGATAATGTTGAATTGTCACTTCTATGGAAGGGGAATCGACCTCCATGAGCTGTACCAGCCGTTGACTATCTGCTAAACTGCCACTCCATACGATTTGCTGGCTCCACACATTTCCATCAGGGCGGCTCCAGTCAAATATACCTCGCAACAACAGAATATTAATGTTTTCCGTCATTGCAATCTTAAGCTCATTTTGATCATCATTATAGATCGCAAGATCGGACGCGTTGTCCGCAAGATCGGACGCGTTGTCTGCAAGTCCTATTTTATCTAAATGTCCTATATCCATATTTTCCCGAGAACTCTCTAATTCCCACTCATCTCTGTTTCCACGTCTCATCGATCTAAAGACTACGCTCGAGATCAAGCGCTGAGCATGGTCACGGTCCCGACCCCCCCTCATGTGAAAAGATATCAGTTACAGTTGTGCCGACACGGGTTGAAAATTCGAGCCCTTACTTTCCCAGCTAATCCATCGTAAGTCCACCACGTAAATATATCATAAATCCGCCACGTAAATATATTGTATGAGACGCAGATTCAATTCAACCCACATTTTTTTTTTTAATTCGTTTATAACGCATAAATAAAATATCATCAGGACATAAACTCAGAAAATATTAACACAGTGATTTTGGATCTAGCAATAATCCTTAAAAAATCCACAAGGAGAAAACCAATGACAGAGGGAGTTTTTGTTATTTAGGAGCTTCAGAGAAATTCTGTTACAGCATGTTTATCTTCATAAATTTTAAATGACAAACTTATCTTGATAACCATGCTAAGTCTTCACACAAGAAAATGAGCCAAACTCCTCAAAACTCTTTCCAGAAATTTCTATAATAAATTACAGGTCTACTCCTATATCTCTGTGCCTCCAAATGGCTGTACAACTTCCTTGAAATTCATGTCAACAACTTTAGCAAATTTCTGGATGCATTCCAGATAAACCACACAACAACCTGCCTCGATTTCTGTGCCAATATGTGACTGTACGGACATGCACGGAATCTGCACGGTACGGCCTATGTATGACGCATTGTCTCTCCTCGAAAACTATGTCAAAGTATGGTTATACGGACTGATAAATCTATATCGTATGGACACAATTAAATGTTGTTTTGTTCTTCGATTTATGTGCACACTATGAACGAATGACAGGGGCATTCTCGGGTATCACTGAGATATCATGTATGAGCTCAGAGCACACATTTTTTAAGTAGTGATTCTGAATAGTAATATAATAAGTCAACCATTGTGGATGTAGCCCATATTGGGTGAACCATGTTAAGTATGGTTTCTATGTGTTCTGTTATGATTAATTTGTTTACTATTTTATTTATTGCGCATGCATAATGCATAAATGGTTAATATGAATATGTTATATGATGATTTGTCACACACAATGTAAGGTATATTGAATGAATTGTAAGTAGAATAGTTAGAGTGGATGCCTCACATATGACTGTGGAATCGTGGTTCCTACAATTTCCATAGATACCTAGAGGGACACTTCACCTACTTGTGGATGATGTCGAAAGTTATGGTATCTAAGGTTTTTTTTGGTGAATTCACATTCAACCCTAGGTATGTGCACTAAGTTCCAACATGAGTCCCTCCCACAATAGAGAAGGATGTTTCTATGCACATGTGGGGACACTCTGAGGGTGTCTCATGCCTCACCTTTAACCGAATTCTCCAGAAGGTGGCTTAGGCAATTTTCTGCTACCATCAACACGAGAATTGAGTAGCCAATGGCATCTCCCTTTGTACTAGACACATATCCTCTTATCTTTCATGTTAATTATCTTAAGAAAAATAAAAAACCACAAGTTGATGAAATTTGAAGCAATGTAATGAATGCTTTTATCCTTCATCTTAATTATCTTAAAGAGAAATAAAAAACTGCAAGTTGATGAAATTTGACGCAATTCCATGAATCATCTTATCCTTCATGTTAATTATCTTAAAGAAAAATAAAAAACATCCCACAAAAATTTATACAACACAATTATAGTTGAAAAAAATTAAAGATTGACGAAAAAAAAAAAAATACAAGTCACAATCACAACAATACTTATCCCAATCTATTGTTTACATCCATTCTCTAATATAGTACATTCAACCATATACCACATAATACACAAAAAAAAAAATATAAGTTTGTATATTTTTCTTTTATATTTTTTATTTATGTCTCTCTTTCTATATATACAATTAGGCTCTTGCACAAGTGATCCAATGAACACCCACCACACTTATCTTTTTATTCATTTGGGGATTGCAAATGAAAATGTGTGGTTTTAATGTGCAAGACTATCTAGCCCTCGGATAGTTGGTATCTTAGCGGGAGCTCCTCTATACTTTTCTTTCTAGCTTCATTAGGTATTTTAATTTCATGTCCTTTCTTTGTTCTTTGTATTCTGATCTTTTTTCCTTGAAGTATGTTGAGATCAATTGGCTTTCGGCTTAGGATGATGCATTTTTTTCTCCAATCTTAGATATTATTCATTTATCTTGTGTGTGTTTTTTTCCCTCAAATTTGTAGGAATTCAATGCTTCTTTATTTCATTTTATTCCTCATTGGATACATATAAAATACCTTATTTTTTCTTACATATTGTTCATACTACCTTTTTGTTATAGACTTAATTTACACCATATATGCCAAAGAGGAATCCATAAGAGGATATAATTGGTTTAGCCCATTTTTGGAGATTCTCGCTACACACCTAGTAGATAACAAGCGACACTCTTGTTGTTCACTAGTGGTTCGATAGGAAAGGCATTGTTGAGCTTCTAGAATCAAAGAGTTACGAGGTAATAGGAAAGGGATGAGTTGGATTTTCATGGAAAAGGCCTAGGAAAACACATCATTTGAGTATCTAGTGGTCTCTATAAGATCTAGAAGTCTCTCACAAGCCTCCTCGGAGAGCTATATAACAATGGAAAGCCTTGGGAAAGACGGAGGAAGAATTCATAACATTGTTATGGTGTCCAATTGCAGAGGTACATGTTCCATATACCATATCCATAAGTCAGTGAAGAACTAAGTTATATCCAGCGGTGTAACATACCCAGCCACCCACAAGTCAATATATGCCACTTAATCTGACTGCAACACCCTCGTCCACCAGGAGGCTGAGCATGTTGCAGTCCCAAGACTCAGTTCTCTAAACAGATATCAAATTCTAAAAACATTTAATCTGAAAACAAGAATGAAAGAACCACATGCGTTAATCCATATCCATGGCACAACATAAAAGAGATAAACACCATTCCATGCACAACAAATAGCCAGCAGACACGCACATTAAAAATACATATATCATAGATAATTAAATACACAGTGGAAATGAACATTACACAGAAAACACAAAGAGAACTTATCTTTGCAAGTAAACTTTCATGAATTGGTTGCGGACCAAGGACATTCCTCCCAACTATAGAGATTGTTATTCATTTACTCTAAAAAAACCTGACCCCTGAGCTAGGGCTATGAATCCACAAGGACGGGTCCTAGGACAAGTTTAAACACACAACAGTTGGCTAAGTAGCTCTCAGGTTTCCCAACCTCACAACAAATCTTAATTTCTATCTCTCTTTCTCCTTGATCTTGCACAACCCCAAGAAATGAACACCTTTCTCTACCATGAAGTCCCTGAGGTTGTTCCAATTCTCTCTAAGGCTCCAGTGCTACTGGTCAGTAAATCTCCCTACTGGAAACTCCAAGGATTCTTAGCCGTGGATATTTCCATCCGAAATTCCATCAAGCTCGTGCACACAGGCATCCATTCCCTCTTGGAATGATCATTAAATCATTACATCCATTCAACGATGGCTCTCCTCTTCTCGAAATTCATTTCCATACTCAAACCAAGAGCACACAAACTAGCAATAGTGACTAAAGAGGAATAATAACAAGGGAGAACAAGAAGAAACAAACCCAAGCAACCCCCAAGGAATGTTTATATAATCACAAGAACCAAGAACCACATGGCCTCCACCAAGAAGCTTATGTAACCACTTTTCTCCATAAAATAAATTATGGGTAAAAAATTAATAAAAAAAAGACTTAGCCCTCAAGCCCCCTCTCTCATGGAACCATAGCCCCCTATCTCTTTTGTCCTTGTTCGTCTTGCATCACGCGATGTATTTTTATTAATATATATGAAGTATTACATTTCCCAGGCACACTGAGCCCTTTTTGACTTTACCGACTCACCATCCTAAGTCACAATTACAGAATACATTATAGTTCATAAGGGTTAAAATTGGGATGTTACATCCCCCTCCCCTTATTTTGGCACTCTCCTCAGTGCACAAAACCATTCCAATGTTTTTAACATTACAAATCTAGGCTCTTTGGCCTTAATCCACGTAGGCATTTCAACCAACTTTTATATACATAGGCACTCTGGCAGAAAATTAAATATGTATACATAAGCATTTTGACCCAAAACATGTATAATGATTTCCATAATTTATATCTCTGAAAGCAGTTCCAACCAATAAGATCTTCTTCCCTCTCATCCATGCAAAAACCAAATAAATGAACCCCTTTATCTTCCCTGCAGTTCCTCAAGATGTTCCACTTATCTCTAGGGCTCCAGTGCCCTCGACCAGAAAGTTTTAGCGTTTTGGCTTCCATAACTCCAGCTGCAACAAGTCCATTGGAATTTATTCAATCTATTCCCTTGTCATTGAGATTGATTTCCTTCTGGTGTTTTTTTCGTGAGATTCCAACTTCCATAGCCATCATCTTATCTGCATTATAAAAAATACAAGCATCATGAAATATTGTTATAATAATTTCAATCATAAATGTCAAATATGTTTTATACAGGAAAACAAAATTTTCCAAGCATGAGCTTTTTTCTCATAGTGTTTGGCTCTACAACTGTAGATATCAGTATTGATTATGGGCTTACATCCCTGCCATATTCAAGACCATCCTACATGTAGTTTCCTTGATTTACATTCAGCCAAAACACTTTGTGAGTAATTTATTAAATTATAATTCCCAAAACTATTTGATATAGGAAAAACAAAACTTCGAGACACAAGCTTCTGCTCATAATAATTTAACTCTTGCAGCAATAGGAAATAGCCTCCTTTATGGACTTGCAACACTTCCATATTCAAGACCAATAATGAGAACAAGAACAAGAACAAGAATGAGAACGAGAACGAGAATGAGAATGAGAATGTACCCAGCCACCCACGAGTCGGGCTATGCCACTTAATCTTATTGCAACACACCTAGCCATCAACAGGCGAGGCACGCTGCAGTCCCAAGTCTTAGTTTTCTAATCTTATCTCTAAATCAAAGGACTGTTCATGAACGTTAGAGGCATGAAAACCACATGCATAAGACAATATTTATGCTACAACATAAAGAAGGAAATAATGTGTCATGCACAACAAATAACCAGTAGACAGACACATTAAAAATATATATATCAGAGATGATTAAATACACAGCAGAAATAAAAATTACATAAAGAACATAGAGAGAACTTATATTTGGAAGTAAACATTCACCAACTGGCTGTAGACCAAGGACGTTCCTCCCAACCAACTGGCTTCCATAAATCTAGCTGCAACAAGCCCATTGGACTTTCTTCATTCTATTCCCTTGTCATTCAACTACTCCAACATCACCTTCTTCTTTTCCCTCATAGTTTCATACTTTTCTAGATCCTCAACATTCACCATTTTCCTATGTGGGTGGGTGGCATAGCCTGGCGTGTGGGTGGTCGGGTGGTTTTCCTTCATTTTTCTTTTTCCTTTTTCTTTTCCTTTTCAGCTAAGCACATGGTCATAGCCATGGTCATATGGAACTTGGTTTGAAGGAATCGCCTTTGTAGTTTTTGAATTTATGTATCAACTAAGAGGGTTGAAAGTTTTTTTTCAAGGAGCCCTAACTTTCACCTCCGATATCCAATTCGAGCAAGAGTACAGTTGTTGGAAATATGATGCAGAGGATTTAGAGGAAAATAATAGGGGAATTTTATAATAGGAAGATTGATATATTTTTTCTTCATGAATTAAACAAAAAAGGTACTTGTAAATTTAGTTGACATTTTTTGTATTATATGTATAATTCTAACCAGATGATTTCTTTCACATATTGGCAGGATTAGAGGTATAATCATATCAATTCTAGTATAGGATCAGATGTTAGGGTCATGGAGGCATGACAAAAATTACAGGAGTTGGATGAGGCAATCAAGAGCTACAGAGAAAGTAATGAAATGTGGACAAAGAACTCAAGAATAGTCGAACAACAATATTAGTCAACAATCAAAAAATCTGAATAAACTGCAGGTACACCAAAAGTAAGAGTCTTCACATAGGATATGAAGCTATAAGGTTAAAGATGTCATAGATGGGAATAAAAGGAAAAGTATGACTGCCTAGCCTTGAAGGAAGAGAGGTGTAGATAGTTGCAATGCTTAAGTGTGAAAGAAATCCACTGCTGATATCAGAGTTCACAGTGGAAAGATGATGCCAATGTAGAGAAATTGAATGCTCTCACTTGAAAAGTGTCACTGAATGAAAATGGAATTCCATTGGGGAATAGTATTAAATGTGAAAGGTATGGTTTCACAAGGAAAAGTTAATAAAATTATCTAATGGAGAACTAGGAGTAATAGTATTTGATTCAAGAATGTTGTAGTAGAGGGATGAAATTTTTGAGCTACTTCATTCCAGGGTGATGGAACGTTTCATAAAGGTAAATTTGGATATGACTCCCTAGGAGAGGCTGCTGAAAATAGAACACATTGGTTGGATTGAAGAATGGCCAAGTGAAATTTTTATGGAAAGTGTTTAGACCAGGGAACCATAGTGCATGAGTAGAATGGAAGCACATAAGGCAGCAAGGATCTGAAGGAGTTCAAGGACAACCAACTACAACATAAATAGATAAATAAATAAGTGAATTGAAACATAAATGAACTAGAGTGCATGAGGTATAAAATGAAGTTAAAATGCATATGCATTAGTAGGCACGATGGCAGTAAATCCTTGGTTCATATAGATGTGTAATTGCACATGCTTGGATATGCATATAACATGCTTGTGAACTTAGAATAGTCTATTATTATGAAATAATGTTTGAGTATGACTAATGCTGGATTATGTATTCAGGAAAAATGATACAACAAGGTTAAAGATGTGGATGTTGTTGTTACTTATGATTTCCATCTAGGTGAAGACCCATGAGGGTGGCAGGAATTGTGATCAGAATGATGAAGGAGGAAGTTTGTGAGTTTCCACAAATATCAGTTGGTTAGATAGCAACAAGTAGGTTGATAACAACCAGACATGTATGCATTTAGTTTCTATTGATGCATACATGATGAAGGGGATTGGGGTAATAATTCCATCAGTTAATTTTCAATATTTAAATTGATATGCAATGGCCAAAGGCCTAGAGTATGTAAATGTTGTTGATTCTAGAATGCATTTAGATAAAATGTTGGTCGCATATCATGTTATGATTGGTTATGGGATCATAACCAGGTTAATTTAGGAGACATGCTCCTTCTATAACAATGAATATCCATAGAGCTAGTCATGTGTGAGACCATAATATGGTTGGATATGGAAGGGTTATATCACTATGTGAGTGATCAATGGTATCTACTATATATCTGATATTTGGACTGCAACCTCCTTGCCAACACTGAAGAGAAATTAGGAATTATATTCTTGGTGTTCTGTTTGGGTTGAAAAGGAAGGTATCCAAATAGTTAAGCAAGTAGTAGGAAATGTGTGGATGATGTGTTGAGGCATTGGCCAGACCTTTCAACTCATCATGGTGGAATGCATGACATTTTTTTTTTGTATTATGTAGCCAACACATGAATACATTTTATAGATGTGGCCATGGATATTGGCACATTGATTGTTATCTTATTTAGTAATTAATTGTTGCATTATGAAAAGCATGTGGTGATAAAAGTACATAATGATGGATAGATGTATTATAGATGATTGGATTATTGTTTGTTACAATTCCAAGATCAATTTTTGGAGTTATTTAAAACATTACAAGTGATATTACAGGAATCATTTAATGCATTTGGGTGAATGAATGTATATATTATATAACATAGAAATGATTACACTAGCAGCTGAAATGATGTGATTATTGCTAACTCATGAAGTTGAAAACACTTCAGGAACTGTTAGATATTAAAAAAAGAAAGTTACATGTTAAGTAGCTACATAATGATAAATTATAGAAAAGCTTTGTTTGGGGGGACAGAGTGATATAAATATTTTTGGATAGAAGAGAGAAGATATTGGCTGATAATACATGTGTAAGGAATGATGGGTTCATTCCATTCAATATTTGAATTCCATTTAATGTCAATAATTGATGGAAGTAATTGAATTGTAGTTGTAAACAATTATGAGATCACTTGTTACCATATATATATATATATATATAGCTTGTACATGAGATATTGACAATTTGTTTGGCTGATGAATGTTGAAATTGCAAAAAGAAAGGGTCTTGGATATGGTAGTTTTGTAAGCCGATAAATAAGACCAATGCCTATTGCTACAAGAGACAAATTATTATGAGGAGAAGCTCATGTCTGGAAAAAATATTTTTCCTATATAAAATAGTTTTGCGAATTATAATTTAATAAATTACTGGAAAATTGTTTTGGATGAATGTAAATTGAGAAAATTACAGGTAGGATGGTCTTGAATATGATAGGGATGTAAGCCCATAAGGAATATTGATATCTATAGCTGCAGAGCCAAACATTATGAGCAGAAAGATCATTCTTAGAAAAAAAAAGATTCCTATATAAAACAGATTTGACATTTATGATTGAAAATGGTTATAATGATATCTCATGATAATTGTATGTGTATAATACAAATGAGATGTTGGATATGTTGGCTAGAAAACATGGAAAAGGCTATTGTTGTGAAATGAGAACCATGTGTCCATAGAAATCTTCTTGTGCAAGGAAGACTTGGTCAAGAAATATGGATCTCCTGAGGTACTGTATAATAGAGAAGGGGATGTCTGAGCCGAGTCCTGGGAGGTGAGTGACCACGAGGAAGATGAGAATTTGATAGTTCTTGTAAAATATTGATTGGGATTGTGCACACAATGGGTATGTCGGGGAAAACAGTGAGCCGAGGTAATGATATATCCATATGGATACAGATCCATGAACCACACAGATAAGTATTGTACTGGATATTGAAAATTTACTCTTAGATTAGGAACAAAAATAAATATTTTTTTTTATGAATAAATTGTGAATTGACATGCTCATTGATTTGAAATGTTGTAGGAAAATGATGAATGTTGAGGATCTAGAAAAGTACCAGAAAATGAGGAAAAGAAGAAGGTGATGTTGGAACAGCTGAATGACAAAGGCATGGAATGAAGAAAGTCCAATGGACTTGTTGCAGCTAGAGTTTTGGAAGAAACAACTATGAAACTTCCTGGTCGAGTGCACTAGAGCCCTGGAGAGAAGTGGAACAATCTGAGGGACTGCATGGCATAGAAAGGGGTTCATTTATTTGGGTTGTGTAGGGATGAGAGGGAATGAGAGCTTGTTGGTTGGAACTTCTTCTAGAAATATAAATTATGAATATCATTATACATGTTTTGGGTCAAAATGCCTATGTATACATGTTAATTTTAGGCCAAAGTGCTTATGTATATAAGAGATGGTTGGAATGCCTATGGGGATTAAGGCCGAAGAGCTTAGGTTTGTAATGTTAATAACATTGGAATGGTGTTGTGCACTGAGGATGGTGCCAAAATAAGGGGAGGGGGATGTAACATCTCAGTTTTAACCCTTATGAACTAAGAATGTATTATGTAATTGTGACTTAGGTTGGTGAGCGAGTAAAGTTGAAAAGGCACCAGAGTGCCTAGAAAATGTAATAATTCATATAAATTAATAAAATACACCGTTGGTGGTGGCCAAGTGGTTCCTTAATTCTGATAATTACTTAAACCTATCCTTGGTTTGTTTAGGGGGTTCTCACTCTCATTCTCATTCTTGTTCTTTTGTTTTCTTCCTCCTTTCTCTTCACCCATAGGCAGGGCTATGCCACCTACCCACGTAGGAAAAAAATGAATGTTGAGGATCTAGAAAAGTACCAGACTATAAGAGAAAATAAGAAGGTGATGCTAGAGTATCCAGATGACAAGGGAATATAATGAATAAAGTCCAATAGACTTGTTGCAACTGGATTTCTGCAATCCACAACTCTGAAACTTCCAGTTCGAGTGCACTGGAGCCTTGGAGAGAAGTGGAACAACTTGAGGGACTGCAAGGTAGAGAAAGGGGTTAATATATTTGGGTTGTGCAAGGCTGAGAGGGAAGAAAATCTTATTGGTTGGAACTACTAATAGAAATATAAAATATGAAGATCATAGTACATGTTTTGGGTTGGAATGCTTATCCATACATTTTTTATTTTAGGCCAGAGTGCCTATGTATATAAGATTGGGCTGGATTGCCTGTGTGGATTAAGGCTAAAGGGCCTGGATTTGTAATGTTAATAACATTGGAATGGTGTTGTGCACTAAGGATAGCACCAAAATAAGGGGAGGGGGATGTAGCATCCCATTTTTAACCCTTATGAACTATAATGTATTATCTAATTGTGAGACTGGTGAGCTGATAAAGTAAAAAAGGGCAAGAGTGCCTGTGAAATGTAATACTTCATATATATTAATAAAAATACATCGTTGGATGCAAGATGGACAAGGATGAACGAGATAGGGGGATATGATTCCACGAGAGAGGGGCCTTGAGGGGCTAAGTCTTTTTATTATTATTTATTTACCCATAATTTATTTTATGGAGAAAAGTGGTCACATAAGTTTCTTGGGGGAGGCCATGTGGTTCTTAGTTCCTGTGATTATATAAACATCCCTTGGGGGTTGCTTGGGTTCTCTTCTTCTTGTTCCCCGATGTTCTTCATCTCCCTTTTTCTTCTTCGTCTTCACTCACTAGTGCTATTTTTTGTTCTCTTGGGATAAGCATGGAAACAAATGGAAGGAAGAGGACAAAAATCATTTAATGGTTGTAATGACTTATTGATCATTCTAGGAGGTAATGGATTCCTGTGTGCATGAGCTTGATGGCATTTCAGATGGAACTGCCCATGACTAAGAATCCTTGGAGTTTCCAGCAGGGATATTTCCTGACCAGTAGAACTAGATCCCTAGAGAGAAATGGAACATCCTCAGAGATTGCATGGCAGATAAATGTGTTCATTTCCTTGGGATTTGTAGGCTGAGGGGGAAAGAGAGGTGGAAATTAGGATTTTTTGTGAGGTTGGGAAACCTGAGAGGTAGTTAGGCAACTATTGTTTGTTTAGACTTGGCCTAGGACCCATCCTTGTGTATTCATAGTGTTGGCTTGGGGGTGACCTGATGTTGAGAGTAAATGAACAATAGTGTCTATGGTTGGGAGGAACTTTCTTGGTCTGTAGCCAGTTGGTGAATGTTTACATGGAAAGATAATTGATCTATGTGTTTTATGTGTAATGTTTATTTCCGATGTGTATTTAATTATCTCCGAGATATGTATTTTTAATGTTCATGTTTGTTGGCTATTTGTTGTGCATGGAACGTTGTTTATCTCTTTTATGTTGTGGCATGGATCTTGATCAATGCATGTGGTTCTTTCATGCTTGTTTTCGGATTAAATGTTGTTAGAATTTGAGATCCGTTCAGAGAACTAATTCTTGGGACTGAAGCATGCCCTTCGTGCTAATGGTTGGGTGTGTTGTAGCCTGTTTAAGTGTCGCAGCCCGACCTATGGGTGGCTAGGTATGTTACAGAAGGAACTTGGAGGGGCTAAGCATGGGACTTATTGGAACATGACATTTTGGGACAAGTTTTGGGAACTGCACAAGAGCGTGTGAAGAAGAAGGAAAGACAATCAACGCATTTTCAAGACCAACGTGCACAAAAGAAGGAAGTTAATTAGGAATCCATTTGACATTTTGGCCCTTTGAAATTGGTTAATCCCTAATGTAAATGTATAAATTTTTAAGGGATTTGGATAGTAGATAGCTCATGAGTAGAGTAGTGAGTCATGATTTCAGTTGAGATTAAGAGTGGAGTATAAGTCGAGAGCTAAGTGTGCACTGTATGTGTGAACAACAAGAGAATTTTGGGGTATAGCTGAGATATCATATATTAGCAGAGTGCACATATTTTGTAAGGAATGATTCTGAATAATAGTATAAGAATATGACTGTTGTAGACATATCCTATCTTGAGTGAACCACATTAAATATGGTGTCTTTGTATTATGCTATCATGTGTTTTTTCACAATTTTGTTTATTACACTCACATAATGTATGAATGGTTAATATGAATATGTTATATGATGATTCAACACACATAGTAGAAGGTATAATGAATGAATGATTAGTAAAATCATTAGAATGAATCCCTCACATTCCTCCATGACTACAGATACTTGGTTCCTGTAGTCCCAATAGATACCTCAGGTGAGACTTCACCTACTTCTGGGTGATACCGAAATGCCCAATATTTGAGGGTTTTGTTGGTGAATTCATGTTGAACCTGTTGGATTACTAAGAGGGGGGGTGAATCAGTAATAGAGTAATTATAATCCTTTTTCTTCAAATGTTATATCAATGTAGAATTATTATCCAATAATGAGCAATAAGAAATAAACAATCACACACATACATAGTACACTAGTGTTTTGCATGGAAACCCAAATCGGGAGAAAACCACAAACTACTTTTTCTTATATGTCTTGAAGAATTACATTCATTGGAAGCACCAACTTCCTTTGTTTTCCAGCTACAACTGGATGGAGGCTCCAACCCCCTATTTTCTCAGGCTAAAACCTGAGGGAAACTCCAACTCCCCAATTCTCTGGCTACAACTAGAAGGAGTCTACAACCCCCAATGTTCTCCGGCTACAACTGGAAGGTGGCTACAATCACCTGTCCTTGCCCCGTCCTGCCACCTTGAAGTAGAAGTAGAATGATGGAAAAACTGTCACACTATCACTGTGAGATATACCATTGTAAACCTGTACCAATAAATTTGAACCATGAATCAACAATGCATCAACATGTACCTCAACCTATAATCAACCTGTACCATAAACAAGTGCATCAACCATGCACCAACATGTAATCAAACTGTACCATAAACAAGTGCATCCAACCATGTACCAAGTATGTACCAATCATGTGTCAACTACTCATCAATGATGACTCATCAATATGTACCAACATCATCAACTATACACCTCATGTATGTGTGCCAACTCATCAACTACTTATCTCAACCATGTACTCAACATGTACCACAACCAAAATCCTGCATCAATTTCATCATCCAAATCTGATTTGTACCTCTGTATAGAAATAGTGCATATGATCACATTCCTTCAAACCTTCCTTAACTTTAAAAAGAAGAGACTAGCATTTTCATCAAACTTTTCTTTAGTCTCACATGCCTAGTTTTCGATTAATCAACAACCCTAACTTGAAGTAATCATAACTTTGAACCTATAATGTATAAAGATCTAAAACTGATACACAATGTTCTTCAGTGTGTTTTATGTAATTCCTCCAAGTGTCACTACTTGAAACCTCTCAGAAAAGGAGTTATAGAGAAAATGGCATACCTTGTTGAATTCTTTCTTATTCTAGAGAGTGAACTTGTAGAGCGTACCCCACACAAAATATTTGATGAATTGATCAAAAAATTTTACACAACATACCAAAGAAGTTACCCTAACCAACACATTTGGTCTCACTAAATTTGGATATGTTATGAAGAAGTTATGATGTTTTTACCCGAAACACCTGATTTTGACTAGTTTCACGACTAGCCACAAACCCTATTTTCCTCGGAGTGTAACTCCAAAAATTCAACGACCCACAAACTGAATTTTTTACCACAGATACCTGGATATGTTTTATCACTTTCATATCAATTTCACGGTATGAATCATTATATAAAATAATTTATAGTGAAAATGGTGAGATGACTTGTAAATAACATACCTTAGAAAGCAACATCAAAATAATTTATCCTTCCTTACATTTCAGCCTTCTTTTCTTCGCCTTCACTTATAATTATGGTTTAGATATCCTTGGTTACCTCAGACACATATAGATATTCAATATGATCAAGTTTTATTCAAATGAGAGAGCCTTGCCTCTTATTTATACTCTCCAAGTAGCTTCCTTAAAAACATCTTCTAGGTCACTTGGCCCACTTTCCTTATTTTAGGGTTGGGTCCACTTCTGATTTCTCCATTAAATTTATTATTGAAATAGTTTATTTTGTATTCACTTTGAATTATAATACACTCATCACTTCACTTTATTATTTACTGTAGATAACATTACTCAATGTATTCTCTAAAACTCCTCCAAGTTTCACTGCTTGAATCCTCCTCAAAAAGAAGTTATAGAAAGAATGGTAGACTTTATTCAATTCTGGTCTATTCAGGAGAGTGAACTTGCACAGAATGCCCCGCGCTCAATATTTAACATATGATTCTGAAACTCACACACAATAAACTAAAGTCCGTAATATTTCCAATGATATTTTTCCCACATCAGTTCTATTCTCTATGAAGAAGTTATGACTCTTTTACCTGGAACACCTGTTTATTGACTAGCTTCAGGACTAGTCACAAACCCTATCTTCCACAGAGTGTATCTCCATAATTATAGTGAATCAAGAGTTGAAATTTTTACCACAGGTACCTTGATATGTCTTCTCAATACCATAGGAATTTTACCATATGAATCGTTCTAGAAAAAATGTTATATAAAAAATGGTAAGATGACCTGAAAATAACATACCTTAGAACACATCACCAAAAGACTTCATCCTCACTTGAAATCCAGACTTCTTTCCTTCTAATTTCCTATGAAATTAAACTTGTATCAAAATGAATGTATAATGATGTGTATTTATACCATTTATTTCACTTCCTTTTAAAATTAGGGCCGACCTTACACTTTCTTATTTTGTAATTCTTTTCTTTAATTATCTTCAGGGCCTACATGTACTTCTTCAATTCACTTTGTCATCTTCAAAAATGCATTTCTCCTCAACCATGAGGATCCACGTGAAGTGCCACGTACCACCAGAAACAAAATGATGTATACTATCCATCCATGAGTGTTGTATATGCATGTGCATTGTCCTTCATTTCCAAATACCTTCATCTATATTGCGGTCCAAAACCCATGACTAGGGTTGCCATCAATGAAAACAACCAATCTTCCAACAATCTCCCCCTTTGTCATTGATGCCAACACTCATGCTCCCCCTATCATTATGATCCCAATTTCTCTCCCCCTTTGACATCAATGGAAAAGGTTAGGGCTGCTCCCCCTGAGTTTAATGGAAAGATGTAACTCTCTTCTTTCGGGTTTCTCCCCCTGAACATGTGCAACTCAATAATACTTCATCCTTATTTTTGGTCTTTGGGACTTTTTCTACCTTAGAATCCTTTTGTGTGGCTTCTGTCTCCTCTCTCTTCTTCATGTCTAGGATGTATATGTTGTTCAGTCTTCTTGTTGTAGTTACAACCAATATTCCTGAGTTAGTTTCTCTGATTTTACATTTTCGAGAGTCAAATGTAAGAGTGTATCCTTGATCACACATTTTACTAACACTGAGTAGATTATGATTCAAGTCTTCAACCAATAGAACATTCTTTTCTTTTACATTTTTTCTTCCAAGCTCTACTAAACCTTCTCCAAGTATTTTGGAAGATGAGTCATCTCCAAATGCAACATTGCCACCCTTTCTCTTCAAGCTGATGAATTTGTCTTGATCCCCGGTCATGTGTGAAGAACATCCACTGTCTATGTACCATTCATATTCTTCTTTAAATTCTTTAGCATTTAATGCTATTCAACAATCTTCATTGTTTGGAATTTCTTTCCTTCTCCATACTGTGGTTGGCATACGGACATCTTCATTCATATATATACAATCTCGTGCTTTGTGACCAAGATAATTGCATTTGTAGCATACACTATTTTTGTCCATCAATGGGTAAAATGAATTATAACTTATGTTGATAAATCCACGATTATTTCCATATCTTTTGTTTACACCATTCATGTTTCTTGTGTATTTGTTCCTTTCATTGATTCTGCAATTAATTGCCATATGTCCAAAATGTTTGCAATTATAACAATGACCAAGAAAAAAAATTTGATACCTGGGAGTAAGTGACCTTCTTTGTGATGTAGTCCATCTGGGTTCATGATCTACTCTTCTGTAGTTTCCTTCATACTGATTGAATCTTATTTGATTCCTGAAGGTCGGAGGTCTTCTTGGATATTCATCTCTTTTGTAATCATTCCTTCTTTCTAGTATCATGTTCCACTTCTCATCAACTATCTATGTAGATCTTTCTTCAACCTTCTTTTTGGTATTTGCATCTTCTTTGTATGAAGTTTCACCCATGCATCCAATATGTGTTAATTCTTTTGGCACTTGTGAGTGTCTTAAGCTCTTCCTCAATGAAACAACTTCTTGTTCAAGTTTCTCACAATCTTCTTCTGTTTTTATCATTTGGACCTTCTTTACTTCTACTATTCTTCTTGCTTCTTCGAGTAGAGATTTCAAGGAAATGGTTTCTTCTCTTAGTTTCTGAAAGTCTTCTAATTGTTTCTTTAAGCTTACAAGTGTTTTTTCATAACTACCCAATTCACTTCTTAGTTTTCTACGTGTGTCTTTGAGCTTGCTATTTTCAATCTCAACATGCTTCAATTTTTTAAGATTCTCATCTTCTTGTTGAATCATTTCTACTTCATGATTTTCTTCTTATTTATTGTAATCTCTTTCAATCATTGGATGAGGACATTCAAATTCAACATTTCCTACTCCTTCACAATTAAAGAAAAAGAACTGACCTCTATTTTCTTCCTTGAAATCTGATATGTTGTAATCTTATTCAACTTCTTCTTCTTCTTATGCTTCTTCCCTTGCATAAATTTCTTGTAGCCTGACCTAAAGATATTTATCTGATGCACATGATCCCACCTTGGATTTCAATGAATATGTCAATTGATCTAGGATGGTATCTATTGCCAGTTTGTTGTTCCCTTTTGTTTCCGTCTAAGTTGCAATCTTTGGTTTCTTCAAAGCATTTTATCCTGAAGAAACTGAGAACCAAGCATCTGCCCCAAGAGATTTCAAGTAAGTTTCCATTCTATTTTTCCAGTATTCAAAATTGCTTCCATCAAATGGTGGAATCCCATTTGGAACGTTGCCTTCCATTTCTGCATAGGATCTTCCTTCCAGTGGTTAATCCATACTGAAGGTAACCCACTCTGATACCAATTGTTGATACTGAGAGGAGGTTGAATCAATATCAAGTACAATTTAAAAACTTTTTCAACTTATACTTAAACCATTCAATTATATCCAATGAGAAATTAACAATAGTATAAGAGTTACACCATGCACAATATATGAGAAATAATCAATAGTTATTTTTCAAGGGAAGTAATGACTTCCAAAGGTAGCTACAACTTCCAAATGTAAAGGGAGGGATAAACCTCCAAGAGGAAGATACAATCCTCCAATATCAAGAGATCTTTGAACTCTCCATCCTTGACCCTTCCTTCCACCCAAGAATATATGAGAGATAATAAAACTTTACATTAAATCATCACAATCAACCAATCATCACATATAACCTGATAATGCTTCCTGAGACTTCTTCAATTTCTGCAATTCTTCAATTCTTGGAGTACTCTAATCCTATAGATAAAATTACTCAATGTTTTCTCTAAAATCCCTCCAAGTTTCACTCCTTGAATCCTCATCAAAAAGAAGTTATAGAAAGAATGGTAGACTTTATTCAATTCTGATCTATTCAGGAGAGTGAACTTGCACAGAATGCCCCGCGCTCAATATTTGACATCCGATTATGAAAATTGCAAACAAGAAACTAAAGTCTATATTGTTTCCAATGAAATTTATCCCACGTAATTTGGATTTTCGATGAAGAAGTTATGAATTTTTTACCCGAAACACCTGTTTATTGACTAGCTTCAGGACTGGTCACAAACCCTATCTTCCACAGAGTATATCTCCATAATTATAGCGAATCAACAGCTGAAATTTTTACCAAACATACCTTGATATGTATTCTCACTACCATAGAAATTTCACCATATGAATCATTCTAGAAAAAGTGTTATAGAAAAAATGGTAAGATGACCTGAAAATAACATATCTTAGAACACATCACCAAAAGACTTCCTCCTCCCTTGAAATCTGACCTTATTTCCTTATGATTTCCTCTAAAATTCAACTTGTATCAAAATTAATGTATAATGATGTGTATTTGTACCATTTATGTCACTTCCTTTTAAAATTAGGGCCGACCTGACACTTTCTTATTTTGTAATTCTTTTCTTTAATTAACTTCAGGGCCTACATGTACTTCCTTCTTCAATTCACTTTGTCATCTTCAAAAAAAAATTTCTCCTCAACCATGAGGATCCACATGACGTGCCACATACCACCAAAAACAACATGATGTATAATATCCATCCATGGGTATTCTATATGCATGTGCATTGTCCTTCATGTCCAAATATGTTCATCAATGTTGCGGTCAAAAACCCATGACTAGGGTTGACATCAATGACAACAACCAATCTTTCAACAAGGAAACTGTTTAATATTGGCATCATAAAAAGCGTTGTCTTCTTTGTATTCTACATTGTAATGGAGAATTCCCTTCAACCCCATTTACCAAATACATTGTAACTCATAAAAAATGTCTCTGAGGATCCCTCCCACGCAGAAATGAGAATAGGTGGCTTTAATGTTGGGTATTTTGAAAGGAGCGATATGCTTGGTGAGATGATACAATGATTCAATCAAGCTATATCAGGTGTACTTATTATTTTCTCATTTCGCGTTGATACTGGAAGATGGTGCAAGTGATTCATTGGATGAATCGACAAATTGAGTGAACTCACAATGCTCTTGCCACCCTGCAACTTCATCTTTCAGAGAAATTCGCAGAAATTTCCTGAAGTATTTTGTGCTTGAATGCTGACGAAGAGATTGTAATAATCTTCACTTGGTGATCAGAGTGAATTCTCTCACTGAGAAAGTTTCTCAATTTCAAAAAATCCATCATCCCACAAAATCCTTCAATTTCATTAACTTTCTCTCCTTGATCGCTGTTTCAATTTCTCTTCTTTTTAAATGTTTGGTCAAGAACAAGCGAGTGAATAATGTGCGCCATTTGGAATATGTCGAAAAAAAATAAATAGAGGAGAGGAAAAGAATAAATAAATAAGGACAAACAAATGGGCTTATAATTGTATAGAATTGGTCGGTTGAAATGATTGTTAATGTGTTTTGTCCACTTTGTTTTTATTTTAATATCTTCGTGTGGATTTTTATTTTATTTTTAATTAACATCGTGTGGAGAGTTCTTAGGTGATATTGCAATGTTTTTTAAAACTTCATTTTATGAGTCCATTCCCAAAGGAGGAATTGATTCATTCGGTTCAAATTATTTTGACTTTGTAATTATAATAAAAAAAATTGTATATTATTTCTATAGTGATTAACCGATATATCTAGCCACCTCTAGATCCAACGATCAAGATTTTTAAGTGAATACGCACCCAACGAGACTACTCATATCCCCTTGACCAATCAAAGATCAAAAAGTGGCGATATAGTAGACATGTTGGCGGAAATGATGACATACCACATCATTACAACATCATCATTCTCTTTCCTCACTTTAACAAAACCTACAGTGATCTACGATTGGGTTTCCATCTAGCCTATACATCATTCAACTATTCTCATTCTTTCTCACGACCTTTATCATTGTCAGCCCTCTTGAACCATCACTTATATTAACCAATTTTATATCTCTGACAAAGATGTGATTATGATCGATGATCTAGATTCTCTTCAATTTACTCTTGACTGATCAATGACCTTCATTCCACCATAGGATTTTCATCGTCATTGGTATTTTCACAAGTCCCAACATTTGGTCGTTCTCGATGATGATTCCTCTCTTGATGAAGGGATGAGATTTATTCACCCGACCATATCAACAACCAAGATCATCCTCGTCTCAACCACAGGGATTTATAGGTTATCAGTCTGAATTTGGGCTTAACCAAATCGAAAATTATACAAAGTCTTCACTAGGGTTTCACTGAGGTTTCAACCCCCCTTTTGCAGCAAGCACTAAGCCTGCTACTTGGCATACGATGAGGAACCAACTCCCATATCCATTCACATAAAAGAGAAGGAAAATAACACAAAGGTATATTGGGTGGAGGAGACTTAACACCCAATGTTGGGTTATTTGTCAAAGATTTTTGTGCTAATTAAAGGTTGGTTATGCTTTTTGTTCAAGTCAGCGGTGGATGTGGAGTTGATTTTGTAGAAGACTTGGCTGGTGAAGTCGAGAACCCTGATGTTGAAGCACTGACACATCACCTTCAATCCGGTAAAGGAACATTTCAGGTATAGACATTTGTGGGTGCTACTTCCAGATTGTCCTTTACTATTTTGGAATTTGGAGGCCTTCAAAGTGATCGAAAATGCTCTAGGTAAATTCTTACATGCAGATCCGAAGGTGTTGGAGGGGTCAGACATACGGATGGGTAGAATCGTAGTGGAAATGGATCTGATCGATGGGCTTCCTGCGGATTTATATATCGAATGGTGTGGTTTTACTTTCCAACAATGTCTTGAGTACATGAGGGTCCCTTTCAGATGTGTTGTCTGCAAAGGAACGGATCATCTAAGGCATCAATGCCTGAGATCTTTTTCGAAATTACCTGCATCGGGTAAAGGTGAAGTGGAGCCGAAGACTAAGGGGCAGACCAAATTTGATGCAGTGTGGAGTGATTTCCTATCATCACCGTCTTTGGATAGCGCTATGAAATCTGGTAAGTTATTTGATAAGGAGACTTCTTTACCTTTGGTTATGCCTGATTTCATTGATTCTGGGAGTAAGGGTTTAATGATAGTGAAGGCTTTGGATGAGTCTATTACTAAGCGGGCAGTAAGGCGTGCTATCAGTGTGGGTGTGGATATAAGGGCTTGTTGTAGGGAGGGGTTTTTGTCTGGGTATAGTGAGGTGTATGTTGTTGTTGAGAAGGTTGTGGATGGGGTGGGAGGGGGGCATCCTAATGTGGATGGTCTTTCTGATTTGAAGTTGAAGGTTGCGGGTGACTTGAGGGAGCAACTGTAGGAGGGGGAATCTCTATCCAGTGGAGGTGGTTCCTTGTTTCCTCTTGTGAGTAGGCTCTTGGAGGAAAGGGAGTAATTGTCTCCTTTGTGTGTGGAATAATAGCAATAGAAGCAGAGCTGGATTGAAGTGGAGGGGGTTGGCTTGGGGGATAAACATTATTCTCCTATGTGTTGTCATTTTAGTGGGGATAGGTTGCTTGTGGGTGAAGTTTGTAGTGTCTGCGGTACCAATTATGTGGGTGTCTGTTGATCTTATTCAACAAGTGTCACTTGAGGATGGGTGTGGCATGGGTGGGGATTCATCATCATAAACTATAAACGGTGAAGGCTGGAAAACTTCACATGTATTTTCAAAGATGGAGGAGTTTGTAATTAGTTTAATCTCGTCTTATCGATATGTTCTCTCTTAGACAGCTTTGCGAGTTTATGATGGGGGGAACTTCTATCTAAACCTATAGAAAGGTTTGGGAAGAAGGAGTCTTGTAGAAAGGAAGGTGGGAGGGGATCGACAGTCGGTAAATCACTGTTAAAAGGGGTTGTTCTTGGTGGATTAGAAAAAGAATTTTCTCCCCTTAAAACTCGTAGTGCAAGGAAGTTAGTGAAGGAGAAGGAGGGTTCAGAGGTTCCTAGTGGTGGGGTTCTTGATGGTCCTAGGGTGCTTAGAGATCAGAAATCCCTAACGAGAGTTAAAAAATAATAGTGGCAACCCTAAATGTTAGGGGTGTGGGGGGCTCTGCTAAGTATTTGGCCCTCAAAAGGTTTTTAGAGCTGGTAAAAACTGATATAATTTTTATTTAGGAAACTATTATAAATGAAGAAAAAGCAAGAGGTTTGTTGGCTAAGTTACTCCCAAACTGGTTATTCTGTGGGGCAGACTCAAGTGGAATTTTCGGTGGGTTTCTTTCAGCATGGAATCTGCGAAAAGTTGATTTATATGCTTATGTGACTTCTACATGGATCTTGTTGGAAGGTACAGTTAAAGATCTTAGTCAAAGCTTGAAGTTTCTTAATTGTTATGGCCCCTACTCAAAGAGACTGCATTTTTGGGAGACAGTTAAGAAGGAAGGGCTCTTTAATGAGCATAACCTAGTTTTTTGGGGGGGTCTAAATTTGACTACGTCGTGTAGGGAAGTGTGGAGGGAGAATGCTAGAGTGGATCCACTTCAGCTATATTTCTCCCAGTTGATACAAGAAGGGGTTATGGTGGATGCTACGCTGATTAAATTGTTACCTACTTGGAGGAATGGGAGAAGGGGTCGGGACTACATAGTTAAAAGATTGGACATGTTTTTCATAGATGAGAAGTTAATGGTCTCAAACTTGAGATATAGAACTTGGGTGTGTAATGAAAGTATCTTAGATCATATGCTAGTGATCCTTCATATGGAAAAAGTTAAAGACCAGGTACAGTATCCTTTCAAGTTTAATTCGGTTTGGCTTGATGATCCTGAGTTTGTGGACTTAGTTAGATCCAGTTGGAATGGTTTGTTGGAAACAAAGGTTTTAAATCTGATGGACTCTTTCGTAAAAAAGATTAAGTTATTGAATATGTTTGTGATTGTTTACGAAAGGAAGAAAAAGGTTGTAGCCAAGGAAGAATTGGTATAGATTGAAATGAACTTGGATACTTTATACTCTGAGTTCCTAGAGGGATTTATGCAGGAGGTTGTTAAGGAACCGGTCATGGAAAAATAAAAAAGGAAATTGTTTCTCTTAAGATAGCAGGAAACCTGGAGACAAAAGAGTAGAATTAATTGGATGTCCTCGGGTGATCGAAACACCAAGTTATTTCATACCTATGCAAGTGCTAGAAAGCAGGTTAATGCCATTTGGGATATTACAAAGGAGGATGGACCAATAATATCTAATACTCCTGACTTACATAAAGAAGTTGTGGACTACTTCCAAACTCTTTTGAAGGCACAAAATAATATTGTTATCTCTGATCAACTTGATATTTTAAGAAACTATCCAAGAATGTTCTCATAGGAAGAAGGATCTAGATTAGATGAGCAATTTAATTTAGAATAATTACAGAAAACCCTCAAAGGTTTTAAGGTGTCAAAGAGTCCAGGGTCAGATGGCTGGACTATTGAGTTTTTCCTATCTTTCTTTCATCTACTGGGTATTGATTTACTAGATATGGTGGAAGAGTCTAGGAAGAAAGGAAGAGTTTCTAGTGCATTAAATTCTACCTTTATTTCACTCATTCCTAAGACTGATAAGCCATAATATTTTGGAGATTTTAGACCGATTGTTTTATGTAATATGGATTATAAGATCATTACTAAAATTATTGTTGCGAGGATTAAATTTTCTCTTTCTGTTGGAATCTCAAAGGAGTAATTTGAATTCCTTGAAGGCAGACAAATTACTGAAGTTATAGGAGTTTCTTAGGAGGTGTTACACAGTATAAAGGAAAAAAATTTAAAGGCTATAGTGTTAAAACTGGATCTGGTTAAGGCATATGACAGAGTGGACTGGGGTTTCCTAAGACTTCTTTTATTATAGGTGGGTATGAGTCTAGAAGCTATCGAATGGATCTTAGGGTGTGTATCATCTGTAAATTTGTTTGTTTTGATCTATTGAAAGCCCTCCAGTGTATTTAAGAGTTGAAGGGGTTTAAGGAAAGGATGCCCTTTATCCCCTTTACTTGTTCTCCTTATCATAGAAGGTTCAAGAAAATCTATTCATGAACAGGTAGGGGTAAAGAACATTGAGGGTATTCCTGTGGCTAGAGGATTATTCATTACACACCTGATGTTTTTGGATGATGTTATTATGTTTGGAAATGGAAACTTGGATGAGTGGGAAGTATTTAAGGAGGTTTTTGGAGCATTTTTTTAAAGCGATAGGGATGGTCTTTAGCACTCAGAAGTCAATTTTTTTAGAAGCTGGGTGGGAAGCAGATGAGCTAGACTTGATAAAAACAATATTTAATTATGATATAAAACTAGTTAAAGAAGGTTTTAAGTACTTGGGGTTATTTTAAAAACCAAACTATTACTTTGGATTGCATTGCATATGGCTCAAGAAAAAATTTGCTAAAAGAATTTTGAGTTGGAGTCACAGATGGTTCTCTTTAGGGGGAAGGGTGATCCTGGTTATAGTTGTTCTTGATAGCATTTATGTTTATTGTATTTCCCTGGAAAAGATCCAAAAAAAAATTTAAACAGTATTAGAAAGAGGATGCGCAGTTTCTTGTGGTCAGGAAATTTTTTTATTGAAGGTATGCATTTGGCAAGCTGAAAAAAGCTTGCAAAACCAAAAAGTCTTGGTGGATGGGGTTTAAAAAATATCTTTTATTTTGGGAAAGCCTTGGTAGAAAAACATTTGTGGCGATGTCTTATGTTTCTTGATCTTTGGCATGAAGTGATGATTAAAAAATATATTAATAATAAAACAATGGAGTGGTTCAGACAAGGTAGGTTTTCCTAGTTAGGTTCTTCAAATTTCTGGAGAGCACTCACTGCTTCTTTATGAATTATAATAAATTGGTCGGTTTGGAAGCTTGGGAATGGGATGGTTATTAGAATTGGTTCTGATCCATTGGTGGGTTCACATACTTATTACAAGTTTTCAAAGAGTCTTATCTTGAGTTTGAAGGCCCAAGGGATTGAATCTCTAGCACAAGCTGGGACTGGTGAGGTGGAGGATATCACTTTTACTAGATGGAAAAAGGATGAGTCACTAGGGTTGGTAGGAGATCAAAAAGAGGAATGGAATAATTTTGTTAAGGGCATGGTTGGCTCAGATTTTGTAATAAGTAATTCCAAATATATTCTATTGTGGTCTTGGGACACAAAAAGGGGACATGTCAATGCAAATCTTGCTTATAAATTTTGAATGGTGGAGTTGAGGGAAGTAGAACCTTATTTTTGGTATAATGAAATATGGAACTAGCAGTTACCCTTAAAAGTTAAACTGTTTGTTTGGCTAATATTGAAGCAGAGAATTCTTACTTGGGAAAATTTGAATAAAAGAGGTTTTAGTGGGACAAGTAGATGTGTCTTGTGTGGGATTAGTGAGGAAACAATGTTCCACCTTTTTGTGGAGTGCGGGTTCATCAAGGATATTTGGCAGACAATTTCAAAGGATTTAAATTTAGTCAGTCCTTGGGAAGGGTTTCATATGGAAGATTGTTTTCAAAAGTGGTTAAAAAAGAAGCATAATGGTAATGAAATACCTTGCTTCATCTGTTGGGAGGTGTGGAAACACATAAATTTGGTCATCTTTGAAGATTTATCTCCTAATTTGGTTAGAGTTATTAACTGTATTTTATAGGATTTGGGTGCACTAAAAGTCACACAGTGTGATAAGACAAGAAGGATAGACAGATCAACCTTTTTGGATTGAAATTTAGTTCTGGGTTTTTTGATGGAGCT
This sequence comes from Picea engelmannii, assembly GCA_009831015.1. Classification (NCBI taxonomy): domain Eukaryota; kingdom Viridiplantae; phylum Streptophyta; class Pinopsida; order Pinales; family Pinaceae; genus Picea; species Picea engelmannii. The sequence goes on from ML782051.1 coordinate 302,928, forward strand.
TCACAAGATAAAGTTTTAAAATGTGGGGTGGGTGATCTTTTAAACTGTCCATTATTGGGTAGCTACATATTAAAAATACATTTTGGTAGGGGTACCAATATAAGGGGAGAACTCCTTGCTTTATGGTGTTTGCTTTTTTTTGCAAGAAATAAAAAGATTACAATACTATATCTGGTTGGCGATTTAAATATTGTTATCGATTGGTTTGCTAATGATGGAAACTTACAGGTAATCTCTTTGCAGTCTTGGATGGAAAAGATTAGGCTTATGAGTGGGAGTTTTCTTCAGCTTGAAGATAAACATATTTGTAGAGAGTACAACTAGGGTGTTGATCAACTTTCAAAGGATGCTTTACGACTGGAAGAATATGGTATTTTTTGTGCAAATGTTACGGAAGGTCAAACAAACTTTTTTGAAAGATTAGGGGTAAATCATTAGAGCATTGATGCAAGGAAGAGCTTGAGATGTTGTTTATTTTGACTTATAATATTGAAACAATTTTGTTATATGATTAGTTGTATTATGATATGGAATCTTGTAGTTTTTATAGTGATAGGAGGAAGTTCACTGTTTTTTTTATAAGATCATAACTCTTTGTCTATGTAGATGGACTTTGGAAGTCTTGGATTGTTGTAAAGATCAATGCAAAAAACCTTATTATATTTACTAATATAAATCTTTTTTATTTTTGATTTTTTTTTAGTCCATGCGCAAAGCAGGAAATATAGTGA
>ML782051.1:322128-358384 GCA_009831015.1 Picea engelmannii
GCCATGTCATAAGTAAAGAAGGAATAATGAAGAAATGAATAATTTAGAGTTATCAAAGGAGGAGGAAAACCTCATGAGAGGAGATTAGGAAGGAGAGACATCTCACTAGCTTTTCTCTTCACTTTCACTAACTTTTCTCTCCCTTTCAATTTTTCTTCCTTTTAAATGTTTGGTCGGGAAGGCGAGCGAATAATGTGCATCATTTGGAATTTGTGTAAAGTATTAAATAGAGGACAGGAAAAGAATAAATAAATAAAGACAAAAAAATGTGATTATCATTGTAGATAAATGGTCGACTGAAATGATTGTGAATGTTAATGTGTTTTGTCCACTTTATTTTTATTTTTATTATCTTCTTGTGGAGTTTTATTTTATTTTTAATTCACAACGTGTGGAGAGTGCTTACTTGAGATTGAAATGTTTTTTTAAAACTTCATTTCAGATGGAAGGATGGGCCTCATTTGAGTCCTTGGTGAAGCTAGTTAGGGCTTGAAGTGTTGGTTGGGGATGATCATCCAGTCTAGGGAGGTAGTGGAAGCCGAGCTAGTTCTGGTGGAGGGTAGGTAGGAGTTTAGGGCTTCAGAGTAGTGTCAGTATTTCAGTACGAGGGCTTCCGGGTTTCGTGTACAGGGGCTTCTAGTTTTCATTTTTTCTAGGGTTAATGGCGATAGTTGTACAGAATCTGGAGGTTGTCCTAGGCAATGACCTATGGTGGAATTAGGAGGGCCTGTACAAATATGATGATGTGTACAAGAAGGAATTATGCATGTATCGTAAAACATTATTAGGGGATGGTGATAGGGATGATAATGTGATGACTGTGTTGGAGGATCGGTCATAGTTGGGTACAGGTGTCGAAGATTTGTGTATTTTAAAGGATTCGAGATCCATTGGGATTAATGAAAAACTGATCGCTCAGGAATCGGGTAGGGGTAGAGGGTTTATTAAGGGGGAATCCGGTTTAGGAGAGTTAACACCCAATGTTGGGTTATTTGTCAAAGTTTTTTGTGCTAATTAAAGGTTGGTTATGTTTTTTGTTCAAGTCTGTAGTGTCCCCAAGGCCGAGCCCCATTGTAAACCATGTTCTAAAAGGAATTGTAATTATGTTTCATAGGCTGGTGAGCCAAGTTTTTATAAGCTGGAGGCTTATGTGTTTGTTAGGCCAGGGAGCCTAAGTGTTGAAGGCCAGGAGCCTCCTGTTGTACTTGTATGTATGCAGAACATTTAATAAAATATAAACACTGCCAGGTGCAGATCGACCACGATGAATGAGTGAAGGGCGACTCAGCATCCACAGAGTGGGCAAGGAATTAGGGGCTGGAAGGTGGGAAAGGGGCTAAGTGTTGAGCCCGGTGTAACATACCCACTAGCTAGATCAAACTTTTTCGTTTAGTACTCAACAATGAGAACTCCCCAAAGGTGCATCAGCGACATGCCAACCCTGAGCAACGGGTCTTTCATTCACCTATACGGCTCTCTACACCTAACCGTGGTCTTTTCCTGATGACAACTTCAAGTTTTTGGGGTTTTGTCCTTTCTAATGTCGAGGGTTCCTATGCCCTCGATTTTTCGATCTTCGATGAGCTCTCTTCCGACCTTAGCCCCTCCTGGCTATGCCTTGGTCCACACGACCGTGCTCACGAGACCGCAGCCTTATATTGTTTCTTTTCGTCAGGGTTTCGGGCTTTCTAATGCCAAAATGTATATGCCCTTTGGATCCACGATCCTCCGATTCCTGATGCACTCCAACTTCCACTAGCCCCCTTGGGCTAGCCCTTTGAGTCCATACGACCTCCCTCTATATGACCGCAGCCATACCTCCTCATCGGGGTTTGACACTCGTGATGTCCCAACAATTTGGTTCACCAATCTTCGATTCCCGATACGCTCCTTTGCTTCCTTGGCCTCGTAGGATAAGTCTTTAGTCCACGTGACCTCCATCTCACAAGACCGCAGCCTTGTCCCCCATCGGGGTTTTGGACCTTCCAACATTGAAATGAAAACGTCCCAAGGACTCACGATTCCTCGAATCCTGACGTGTCCTTTACGCGCTAGCTCTCCTGCCTAGGATCCTAACTCACATGACCACGATCCCCGTGACCGTAGTCTTATCCCTCGTCGGAGCTACGGGGTTTCCAATGCCAAAATGTATGGGCTCACGGGATTCTGAATCCTTCGAATCCTGTCTTCCCGCTATGATGACAACTGGCCCCCACCATGGCATTTCCTACTTCTCTAATATACTGACGGTTGGCTCCCACTCATCGGGGTTTCGAGCGTTGCGATTCCAAAATGCATAAATACATTGTCATTAGGATTCTTGATATCCCGATGACACAAACGTCGATCAACAACTTCCTGTCGGGACCTTCCCCGTCGGCGTCGATTGTTGTCACGCGTCCTCTTCTGATGGACGGTCCCGATTTCTCTGAGATTTTGAGACTTGTGATGTCCCAATTCTCATGGCCTCGGGAACTCCGATTTACTGATGCCAAATATCCCGACTCTCGATAGTAACCTCGATCTCTGCCACGTGTATCCTCAACAGACGGTTCAGATCTTCCCAACGTTTCGAGACTTGAAGTGTTTCAATTTTTTTGTCCTTGAGAATCTCGATATGTCGATGGTTGGACTCTCGATGGTAACCCTCGGACAGATCCTGTCCGATCCGATGATTGATGGGTAATTGGGCCAAGATCTAACGCTCTAGATCCATCCTTCCTGCACACACTACAGAGACTAAACCCTAAGCATCTTAACCCGATCCAACGGCCGACGAGATTCCTGAATGAGATCCAATGGCTCAGATTGTCCCACCTTGTGCATTCTTCCACTACTTCATAGATGTGAAAGGATCAACGGTCCAAATATTCTCACGGACCTTGGGGGACCTATGATCCCGATTTCCCCGCTATTCCCGAAGATAGAGGAAAAAGGGCAAGAGGTGCAACGCTCTTACTACTTCTGTGAATCTGATGGTCGTGAATGACCATGGGTATTCCATCAAGATCTCATCCGTCAATTCGTTACTTATCCCTACGCTGCTACTTCGAAATCTTAAGAGGGTCATTCCTCCTTGTACAGGGTTATTAAGACTTGTGCATTCAAGTCCTTTTTCTAGGTTCTTGGTGAACCTTTCTAAGGAGGGAAAGTCTATGTGACGAGATCTATTCTGGGGCATCCCTAGAGATGGGCAAGGGAAAGCAGCTTCCCAAGAACGGGCTGGAAGCCTAACTTAGTTCAACCTAGGCATAAATAGAATTTCTTTATCAATGTACGTCATGCATCGTTTCCTCTGTTATGAGCATATATCTATTCATTCTTATCAAACACTTCATAGACATTCTTACACAGAAATCATTCACAATTTCACAGTTCTATGAGCATATACACATATATATCATTCTATAAATTTCAAGATGCAATATGTAAAACACTTATCAGAAATAACACCAGAAATGGGTGCGACTACTGAGAGGGGTGCTCGTTTCCACCCAACTGTAGGCGTAGCGACACCCAACGGATTTAACACTAGCCACCCCTGAGCTGAGACCATGACGCCGTGAGACTGGATCTCTCTATCTACCAGTGACCAGGAGCGAAGGTTGCAATCCCCCCCTCTCTGCTATCCCTCACTATGTGTAATGCTAGAGTTCCCCTCGCGTCTGCCCTTCCAATCGCTTCTGCCATATGCCTTATCCTCTCATGAGGTTGTGTGTGGCACGATTACCCTTGCATGGATAGGTGGTTCATCTCCCCATCCCTCATTAAGCCATCAACCTACCAGCCTGCAAGGCATTAAATTCAGGGCCAGTGAGCCGCTTTTGGTTCTCCGAGCTAGTGGAGTCCAAATACGGTGTTAATTCTCAGTGAAAGTTAACGCCACCTTTCCAGGTGCCCTCCACCACCATCATGGTCTCTTTTTCTGCACATCCCTTCTCAACAGTCCTACAATAAATTCAAAATGTTAGTCACATTCATTGACCTCTTCCTCAAGGTCCATTTACATCACATATTCACATTTATGAGTTTGCCATAGTTCTTGGCCAGTCCAGTTATATTTACAAGCTGGGGGAAACAGGGTGTTACAATTCCCTCCCCCTTAAAAAGGAACATCGTCCTCGATGTTCTTATCTACTAACATGAATTGCATGTACAAAAGTAAACAAAATCAGATATGCCTGTCTCATGGAATCCTCCATTTCCCATGTAGCCTCATCCGGGCCAAAATGTTTCCACTGCACCTTGACCTGTGCAATGGTTCTGTTCTGGAGCGGGGTTTCCTTTCTGTCCAGTATGCATTGGGGTTCTGGTAGAAATTCTCCCTCTGGTTCCACCTAGATCAAAGACCAGTCAATTATATGATTAGCATCATGTACATATTTCTTCAATAATGAAACATGGAAAACATTATGTGCTTTTACTGTGGGAGGAAGTGTTAGCCGATAGGCTACAGGTCCCACTCTTTCTAGAACCTCAAAGGGTCCACAATACCGGGGTGCGAATTTGGCACAAGCTCCCATTTTCAGGGAACTTCTTCTGGGCTTAATTCCGAGATATACATGGTCTCCCATTTTGAACTCTCTTGGAGTTCTCTTTTGGTCAGCATAACTTTTCTGTCGATTATGGGCAATTTTCAGATTTTGTTTTATTTGAGCTACTTGTTGTTCCATTGCTTTCAGCATGTCGGGTCCAAAAGATATCCTATTTACGGGATTACTCCAGCTAACTGGAGTATTACACTGTCTACCGTAGAGGACCTCGACGGGACTCATATTTAAGGATGCTTGGTAGCCGTTGTTGTAGGCAAATTCTACCAATGGCAGGTAGTCTTCCCATTTCCTGGGTTGATGCATTACATGCATCCTTAACATATGCTCTAATATATGATTTACTCTTTCTGTCTTTCCGTCGGTTTGAGGGTGATAGGCGGTGCTAAACAACAATTTAGTCTCTAATCCCGCCATCAGTGACTTCCAAAATTTGGAAGTAAATTTTGTGTCTCTGTCAGATATTATCTCCCTCGGCATACCGTGCAGTTGGAATACCTCTTTCATGAATATCTGGGCGATATCTATCACCCTGCAGGTCGATTTGACGGGGATGAAATGAGAAGACTTGCTCAGTTTATCCACCACTACCATAATGGCATCATTATGTTTGGTCGAAGTTGGTAATCCAGTGATAAAATCCATGGAGATGGTTTCCCATTTCCATTATGGGATGGGTAAAGGGTGTAGTATTCCTGTTGGGTGTCGATGTTATGCTTTAACCTGTCGACACTCTATGCATTGGGACAAATATTTGACAATGTCGTTCTTCAATCCAGGCCAATAAAATTGTTTTCGGGTGGCAGTGATCATTTTCTGGTATCCTTGGTGACTAGTGTAGGGTCTTTTATGAAGTTCATCCATGATGAACCTCTTCAAGTCATCACAATTGGGAATGTATAGTCTATCTCTGTGAGTGAGAAGGCCTCCTTCGGTCATCTGATAGCCTTCATATTTTTCTCCGGCGGGTTCTTGTTGTAGGCACAGGGTCACATTTCGAATGAAGGGATCTGTTTCTTGTGCCTCTTTGACTCTGTTCTTGACATCTGTCTCGTTGGTACTCACTGCTTCCAGGTCAATCGTTTTCATGCTTCTGCTGAGGGCATCGACCACCCTATTTTCCTTTCCTTTAATGTGTTTGATTTCAAAATCAAATTCGCTAAGGAGGGCCATCCATCTAGCTTGTCTAGCATTGAGGGTCAAACAAATACCGTAATCCATAGTGATCTGTCATAAGCACAAATTTTCTTCCCAAGAGGTAATGCCTCCACATTTTTAAGGCATGCACTATGGCAACCAATTATAGATCATGAGTCACATAGTTGACCTCATGTTCATTCAATTTTCGGGATTCATAGCAGATCACCTTTCCTTCCTGCATAAGGACTCCTCCGAGCGCTTCTTTACAGACATCTGTGCACACAAGGAAGTCAGCTTTTGGGTCAGCGATTTTCAGCATGGGTGCATGGGTCAGTAGATGTTTCAGGGTTTGGAATCTTTCTTCACATTGCTGTGTCCACAGGAATTTTGTCCCCTTCCTCTGGAGGGCAGTGATTGGACAACCAATCTTGGATAAATCTTTTATAAATATCCTATAGTATCCCGCCAAACCCATAAAGGATCTGATGTCTAAGACATCCTTTGGGGTAGGCCATTCCATGATAGACCTGATCTTGTCAGGATCTACTGCTACCCCTTCCTCAGATAGAACATGTCCCAAGTAGTGTATTTGCTTCTGAAAGAAGTCACATTTACTGAATTTGGCATAGAGTTGATGCTCTCTTAGCACTTGCAACACAAGTCCAAGATGCTCTTCATGTTCTTCTCTATTCTTAGAGTAGATTAATATATCATCAATAAAAACCAATACAATTTTTTCTAAAAAGTTACTGAGTATATCGTTCATTAAGCACGTGAAAGTGGAAGGGGCATTGGTTAACCCAAATGGCACTACCACAAACTCATAGTGACCATACCGTGTCCGAAAAGTGATTTTATGGATGTCTTCACCCTTAATTTAGACTTGATGGTATCCTGACCTCAATTCAGTCTTTGAGAAAATAGACGCGCCTCCCAACTGGTCGAATAGATCATCGATCCTGGGCAAGGGGTATTTTTTCTTTATGGTTACTTTATTGAGTTGTCTGTAATCTATGCACAGTCTAAGGGTGCCATCCTTCTTTTTCACAAATAGGACCGGTGCTCCCCATGGGGACACGTTGGGTTGAATATAACCCTTGTCCATCATTTCTTTCAATTGCAATTTGAGTTCAACTAACTCAAGTGTGCTCATTCGGTAGGGTGTTCTAGACACCGGCACCACTCCTGATGTGAGTTCGATCGAGAAGTCAAAGTCTCTTGTCGGAGGTAGACCCGATACCTCCTCTGGAAACACATCTCTATATTCTCTCAGTATAGGGTGATCATCAGGGCTGGGTTTAGCACCTTCGATTGTTTTTAGCACCTTCATTGCATATAGGGGACATCCCTTTCGGCAATACTTTTTCATTTGCAGGGTTGATATTTGTCTCACCAAGACCAGTTTTCGGATCCCTTGGAGGGTTATCCTTTTTCCTTCTTTGCTCACAAATTATAAGGTTTTATGGTAATAGTCCAGTTTGGCTTTATGGGTCGCCATCCAGTCCATACCAATCAATAGGTCATATGATCCCAGGGGTAGTACATTAAGGGTTTCTTGGGTGGGGGATTCACCCAACATTAATTGGTAGGTTGGTATGACTTTTACTACCTTTCTTTTGGTGCTAGTGGCTAATTGTACTAACCATGGTTTAGTTTGTTTCCGTGGCTATAGCTTACATTTATCAACAGATCTAGGGGCTATATAACTCAAACTTAAACCGGGGTCAATCAAAACAGATACTAGATGGTTGAAAATCATACCTTCTATTTCCACCACTGAAGCTTGGTGGTCAACTTGGTTATTATCCAAGGCTGCATAAATTTGTGGCACACTCCTTGCCACATCATTGATTGTGGTAGCTTCCTGAAGGTTATAGACTTTCTGACTGTTCTGTTGTCGATGTGGACAGTCTCTCAGGAGACGCTCTCCTCCGCAATCTCAGCATTTCAGAGGTTCTTTCTTTGGGTTATTTGTCTTTATCGATACAGTTCCAGAATTTTTATTTCCGTCCACCGAGGAAAAGTTCTGCTGGAGTACACTCCGGGTTGGGAAGTTCATTCTGGGGTTCTTTTTGTAGTTTTTAAATACTGAGAATTTGCTCCCCTTTTTCTTAAACCTTGATCCATTCCTCTATTTCTAGTCTCTTTGAGACTCTGCCTGATGTCCATATTGTTCATGACAATACGTTTCCTTTCGTATAGTGTCCTCTAAGGTCTTTGGCTCGTCAAATTCAATTCAGTTCCGGTATTCCTTGGGTAGCCCACTGATGAAGCGTTGTGCCTTCGCCTTCTCTGCTTTGATGTAGGGTAGATATCTCAATAAGTCAAGGAATTTGTTGACATATTCCTCTATGGTAATTTTTCCTAGTTTGAGTTCATAGAACGATTTAGTCTTTTCGTTGAAATATCTCTCTAACGAATACTTCTTCCGGAAGTATTTTTCAAATTGTTTCCAAGACAGGTCGTCCTCGTGGACCCCTTTCATATTCTTAAGGTCTTCCCACCAGATGGAAGCTTTTACGTTCACATTGAAAGTGGCCACTCGGGCCTTCAAATTTTCTGAAAAATCATGGACTCTGAAATATTTCTTCTATCCAAGTAGCCAAGCCTCAGCTTCCTCTCCCTTCTTTATCTCACCGTCGAAGGAGGGAGGTTTGGCCTTTTTGAATTCCTCAAATTTATGACTCTTGGAAGTCTTTTGCTTCTTTTGTTTCTTTTGAGAATAGGCATTGGTCTTGTTGCTGGAAGAGCCTTCTGAATCGCTAGCTTCCTTCTCAGTGGAATCACCTGGCATTGGTCCTTTACTTCTAGGGTGGATCTTTCTTGACGTGCTTATCTCAGTATGGCCACTGATATGACCATGATTCCACATCTCAGGTTCATGCTGCATTTGTCACTGTAGGTCGGATAAGCTCTGCAGTAAAACTGCATTAATTTCGGTTTTATTTTCTTGTTCTTTCATCATCCTTTCATTGTCGGCCTTGTAGCTTTGAAACTCAACTATGAGACTCCTCACAGTCTCGGCTAGGTCTGGAGGGGTTCTTATTGCTATTCTCTTGTTAGACTCTTCGTCTTTATTGTGGGAACCTTCTCCCACCTCTTGGTGAGTCACCATACTCTACGTCTGTAGATTCTCGTGGTTGATCATCCGCTTGAGTGAAAATACAAACGCTGGCTATTAGTCAAGAGTTAAATTCATTTTTTATAAATTGCGCATAAATTCATAACTTCTTTCACTTGCATACACAGTCGGGTTCTCATTTTCCAAGTTTTAATCCTGGACAAGAGGGATAATTCAGGGGATTACTCCTCATAGGAGTGCTTCGAACGAGGTTTATGCGTGACTCGTGCATGAGCCCAATCAGGCTGAGTGTTGTAACCATGCTCTGATACCACTTTGTAACATACCCACTAGCTAGATCAAACTTTTTTGTTTAGTTCTCAACAATGAGAACTCCCCGAAGGTGCATCAGCGACATGCCAACCCTGAGCAATGGGTCTTTCATTTGCCTATACGGCTCTCTACACCTAACCGTGGTATTTTCTTGATGACAACTTCAAGTTTTCGAGGTTTTGTCCTTTCTAATGTCGATGGTTCCTATGCCCTCGATTTTCTGATCTTCAATGAGCTCTCTTCTGGCCTTAGCCCCTCCTGGCTATGCCCTGGTCCACACAACCGTGCTCACGAGACCGCAGCCTTATATTGTTTCTTTTCGTCGAGGTTTCGGGCTTTCTAATGCCAAAATGTATATGCCCTTTGGATCCACGATCCTCTAATTCTCGATGCACTCCAACTTCCACTAGCCCCCTTGGGCTAGTCCTTTGAGTCCATACGACCTCCCTCTATATGACTGCAGCCATACCTCCTCATCATGGTTTGACACTTGTGATGTCCCAACAATTTGGTTCACCGATCTCTGATTCTCGATATGCTCCTTTGCTGCCTTGGCCTCCCAGGCTAAGTATTTAGTCCACATGACCTCTATCTCACAAGACCGTAGCCTTGTCCCCCATCGAGGTTTTGGACCTTCCAACGTTGAAATGAAAATGTCCCAAGGACTCGCGAATCCTCGAATCCCGACGCGTCCTTTACACACTATCTCTCCTGGCTAGGCTCCTAACTCACATGACCATGATCCCTGTGACCACAGTCTTATCCCTCGTCGGAGCTACGAGGTTTCCAATGCCAAAATGTATGGGCTCACGGGATTCCCGATCCTTTGAATCCTATCTTCCCGCTATGATGACAGCTAGCCCCCACCATGGCGCTTCCTACTTCTCTAATATACTGACGGTTGGCTCCCACTCATCGGGATTTTGAGTGTCACGATTCCAAAATACATAAATACATTTTCATCAGGATTCTCGATATCCCGATGACACAAACGTCGATCAACAACTTCCTGTCGGGACCTTCCCCGTCGGCGTCGATTGTTTCCACACATCCTCTTCTTATGGACGGTCCCGATTTATCCGGGATTTCGAGACTTGTGATGTCCCAATTCTCATGGCCTCGGGAACTCTGATTTCCCGATGCCGAATATCCTGACTCCCGATAGTAACCTCAATCTCCGCCACGTGTATCCTCAACGGGCGGTTCAGATCTTCCCGGCATTTCGAGACTTGAAGTGTCTCGATTTTCTTGTCCTTGAGAATCTCAATATGTTTATGGCTAGACTCTTGATGGTAACCCTCAGACAACTCCAGTCTGATCCGACAACTGACGGGTAATTGGGCCAAGATTTAACGGTCTAGATCCGTCCTTCCTGCGCACACTACAGAGACCAAACTCTAAGCATCTTAACCCGATCCAACGGCTGACGGGATTCCTGAATGAGATCCAACAGCTCATATTGTCCCACCTTGTGCATTCTTCCACTACTTCGTAGATGTGGAAGGATCAACGGTCCAAATATTATCACGGACCTTGGGGGACCTACGATCCCGATTTCCCTGCTATTCCCGAAGATAGAGGAAAAAGGGCAAGAGGTGCAACGCTCTTACTACTTTTGTCAATATGATGGTCGTGAATGACCATGGGTCTCCCATCAAGATCACATCCATTGATTCGTTACTTATCTCTACACTGCTACTTCATAATCTTAAGAAGATCGTTCCTCCTCGTACAGGGTTATTAAGACTTGTGCGTTCAAGTCCTTTTTCTGGGTTCTTGGTGAACCTTTCTAAGGAGGGAAAGTCTCTATGACGATATCTATTTCAGGGCATCCCTGGAGATGGGCAAGGGAAAGCATCTTCCTGAGAACAGGCTGGAATCCTAATTTAGTTAAACCTAGGCATAAATAGAATTTCATTATCAATGTACGTCATGCATGGTTTCCTCTGTTATGAGCATATATCTATTCATTCTTATCAAACATTGCACAGACATTATTACACATAAATAATTCACAATTTCACATTTCTATGGGCATATACACATATATATCATTCTATAAATTTCAAGATGCAATATGTAAGACACTTATCATAAATAACACCAGAAATGGGTGCGACTACTGAGAGGGGTGCTCGTTTCCACCCAATCGTAGGCATAGCGACTCCCAGCGGATTTACCACTAGCCACCCCTGAGTTGAGACCACGATGTCGTGAGACTTTGTCTCTCTGTCTACCAGTGACCAGGAGCGAAGGTTGCAATCCCCCCCCTCTCTGCTATCACTCACTCTACGTAATGCTAGAGTTCCCCTCGTGTCTTTCCTTCCAATCCCTTCTGCCATATGCCTTATCCTATCGTGAGGTTGCATGTGGCATGATTACCCTTGTGTTGGTCAGTCATGATGGCTCTACGGATAGGCGGTTCATCTCCCCATCCCTCATTAATCCATCAACCTACCAGCCTGGAAGGCATTAAATTCAGGGCCAGCGAGCCGCTTTTGGTTCTCCGGGCCAGTGGAGTCCAAATACGGTGTTAATTCTTGGTGGAAGTTAATGCTACCTTTCCAGGTGCCCTCCACCGCCATCATGGTCTCTTTTTCTACACATCCCCTCTCAGCAGTCCTCCAATAAATTCAAAGTGTTATTCACATTCATTGACCTCTTCCTCAAGGTCCATTTACATCACATATTCACATTTATGAGTTTTCCATAGTTCTTGGCCAGTCCAGTTATATTTACAAGATGGGGGAAACAGGGTGTTACACCTGAGGGCTAATCCTAGGGGGCTTAAGCCTGGGAATAATATTTTAATATTATTCCAAAAAGACATGTGCATTTTGTGTTTTATCCTAAGTGCTGGCAAGGGAGGGTGTACAAGGGTGATGCGTGCTGGTGGAACGCATGTAGTTCCATGGGTGACAAGTGTCAACCCTAACACATGCGAATAAATGACCAAGGTGAGCCATGAGAAAGGTCTCTCCTCCTCCATTTGACCTGAGAACTGCCAGAAGCGAACTAGTCTGACTCTTGCAGAAAAACCCTTGTGAATCCTTTGAACCAGAAAAGGCGTGTATCTGTGTTTGTTCCGAGATATTCGGTACATCCCCTGTCTGAACAGTTCAAACCTATGTAGACCCCTTCATGGATTGTTTTTCATGCATCCCTGACAACCAGAGCGTGAGTCTATCCTATGTTGGCGGATTGGGAAATAAGAAGTGACCTGCCATTGTTGAACCTGTTGTAAATCTCGTGTCTATTTTCCCCGTGGGTTGTTGTTACCACGCAATGTTGGACTGCATGGGGTCTTGTTGGCCAATGGAACAACACTCTCTCCAAGTGAGAGAGGTGATTGAGGTTGGTAGAAAAGGTTGTCAGCCTGTGAGTGATTCTCTCCAGGTGAGAGAGTGCGCAGAGGAAGGAGAGGACTCCTGGAAGGAACCCTGTAGCTGCCACAGAGCCCAGAGACTTCAATATGGGAGTGGAAGGATCAAACTACAATGGGAATGGAAAAGAGATGGATAAGGAAGAACATATGATGCAACTCATCGAAAGATTGCAGAAAGATGCCTAGGCTCACCTAGTTGATAGCCGAAATCTAATGAAAATTCGGGATCGACAGGCTGAATTCAATTTAAAAATGTTGAATAGCCTGGAAAGAATAGAAAAGAAATTGGAAAAGGGGAGTGACACAAGCATATAAAGAAGTTTCAGAACCCCTGAGGGGAGAAGGAGATCGAGGAGTGGTAACAGACATTACCGTCTCTCCCAGAAGCATTCCGGCAAGGAGACACAATAGTTCAAGCCCGTCCCCTACCAAAAAACACCAAAAATCCGGAAATGATGAATTGAAAGGGGAGATGAACAAGATTAAGCCTCCAACATTCGATGGAGAACATAAGAAGGAAGAATATTCTAAGACCTGGTTGCTTGGCATGAAGAAATACTTCCAACTATAGAATTATTCTACCCATGCAAAAGGAAGAATTGCAATGTACCAGCTGAAGGGAAAAGCATCCATGTGGTGGGATCAGTTTGTGTAGGTGCAGCACATCCGAGAGAAAGAGGTTACTTGGAAGGAATTTAAGAGGTATTTCGAGAAGAAATACCTGACTAAAAGATACTATGACAGAAAGATGAAGGAGTTCTTTGAACTCAAGTTGGGCAGTATGACCATTGATGAGTATGAACGAATTTTTCTGGAACTACTAAAGTATGTTCCATTCATCAAAGATGAGGCTGTCAAGATTTAGAGGTATTTGAGTGGACTTCCACCTTCCATTGGTGACAAGATTCAATATGATGATCCTAAGACTATGTAAGAAACAATAAGAAGGGAAAAATGCTTATATGAATAGAAAATATAAAAGATGACCTTTCAGAAGGCTTGGGATGACCATAAGAAGTTTAAGAAAGAACAGAGGCAGAAGGGAAACATGCGTCCCCTTTTTAAGAATGGCCCTGGGGAACAATCATAATTTAGAGACCCTAGGAAAGTTGAAGGGAGTGAGTAGATGCCAAGGCCTCCACCTATGGAGTGTTGGGGTTGTAAAGGGAATCATAGGTACAGAGACTTCCCCCACAGAAAAGACAAAGCAAGAATTGTCCATACTGTCCAACAAGCTAAAATAGTGGAGGATAGGGGCAGCAGAATTCTGAGGATCTATGCATCCCTGGACAACAAGCAAGCATAATTTCAATCGCACATGATTGAAGTGGAAGGTACGATCAACAACCAACCACTTGTTATTTTAATTGATTCAGGGGCTAGCCATAGTTATGTAGATCCTAGAGTGGTGGAAATTTTGCATCTAACGAGAAGAAAACATGGGAAGTCTTGGTTAGTGCAGTTGGCCATAGGAACCAAGAGGAAGGTCACTGAATTGGTTAAGTCTTGTTCAATGGACATGAAAGGAATTAGAACTAAGAATGAATTGAACATTTTGCCTTTAGGCTCATACGATTGCTTAATTGGGATGGACTGGTTGGACCAACACCATGCCCTTCTGGATTGCCGTAACAAGAGGGTCACATGCCTGAACGAAGAGGGAAATCAGGTAACAGTCCAAGCAATTCCCAGAGCTGTGGCTGTGAGGGAAATCTCAGCCATGCAGCTGAAGAAATGTTACCGGAAAGGTTGTCAATTATATCCAGCTCGGGTGGAAGAAGCATCCTGAGATGTAGTATCAAATATGGAAGATCATGAGGTACTCAAGGAGTTCAAGGAGGTATTTCAGGAGGTATCTGGACTACCTCCAAGGAGGGACATCGATTTTTCTATAAATTTGATGCCTGGAGCATCTCCAGTTTCAAAGACTCCTTATAGAATGAGTACACCAGAGCTGAAAGAGTTGCAATTGCAGCTCGAAGAGCTACTAAAGAAAGGTTACATTCTCCCCAGTGTGTCACCATGGGGAGCCCTAGTCCTATTTGTGAAGAAGAAAGATGGGATGTTGAGACTGTGCATTGATTTTCGGCAGTTGAATAAGGTCACTGTCAAGAAAAAATATCCTCTGCCAAGGATTGATGATCTTTTTGATTAGTTAAAGCATGCGAAAATATTTTCGAAAATAGATCTCCGATCAGGATATCGCCAAGTGAGAATAAAGGATGAGGACATCAGCAATATCGCCTTTAGAACAAGGTATGGTCATTATGAGTTCACAGTGGTGCCGTTTAGATTGTCCAACGCTCCTGTTGTTTTCATGTGTTTAATGAATGGAGTGTTCAGAGATTATTTGGACAAGTTTGTCATAGTCTTCCTGGATGACATCTTGGTGTATTCCAAGATAGAGGAAGAGCATGAGAAACACCTAAGAATGGTGTTGCAGGTGTTGAGAGAACACCAGTTGTACGCAAAACTGAGCAAGTGCTCTTGTTACCAAAGGCAGATCCATTACTTGGGACACATTATATCTAAAGAAGGGATTGTTGTGGATCCTGAGAAGGTACAGGCCATTCGAGAATGGCTAGCACCAAGGAATGTGGCAGAAGTTAGATCTTTTATGGGTATGCCAGGCTACTATAGGAGGTTCATAGCCGAATTCTCAAAGATAGCTCATTCTATCACTTCCTTGCAAAGGAAGGAGAAGAAGTTCCAGTGGAATGAAGAATGTGGGAGCAGCTTCCAGCGATTGAAGCAGCTACTAACCAGTGCTCCAATCTTGAAGATTGCAGATCCAAATAAGGATTACGTAGTGTGCATAGATGTGTGTAAGGAGGGGTTGGGAGGATTTCTCAACCAAGAGGGATTTGTAATTTGTTATGAGTCCTGAAAGCTGAAAGAGCACGAAAGGAATTATGCCACTCACGATTTAGAGCTACCAACAATCGTCCATGCCTTGAGGAAATGGAGACATTACCTCATGGGAAGGAGATTTGAATTAAGAACATACCAAAATAGTCTGAAGTATTTATTTGATCATCCGACTTTAAATGCGAGGCAAACCAGATGGCTGGAGTTTCTGTGCAAATATGACTTTGAGAACATGAAATGGGAGCATGAAGAGGTTAGGCGGGCAGAGTACTCGCATCTTTTTGAAATTTTTTGAAAAGCTTGCAGATGTTGTGTAAAGTTGCACTGAGGACAGTGAAAAAATAAGGGGAGGGGGATTGTAGTGTCCCCAAGGCCGAGCCCGATTGTAAACCATGTTATGAAAGGAATTGTAATTATGTTTCATAGGCTGGTGAGCCAATTTTTTATAAGCTGGAGGCTTATGTGTTTGTTAGGCCAGGGAGCCTAAGTGTTGAAGGCCAGGAGCCTGTTGTTGTACTTGTATGTATGCAGAACATTTAATAAAATATAAACATCGCCAGGTGCAGACCGACCATGATGAATGAGTGAAGGGGGACTAAGCATCCACAGAGTGGGCAAGGAATTCGGGGCTGGAAGGTGGGAAAGGGGCTAAGTGTTGAGCCTGGGGGCTAAGCCTAGGGGGATTAAGCCTGGGAATAATATTTTAATATTATTCCAAAAATACATGTGCATTTTGTGTTTTATCATAAGTGTTGGCACGGGAGGATGTACAAGGGTGATGCGTGCTGGTGGAACGCATGCAGTTCCATGGGTGACAAGTGTAAACCTTGACGCATGCAAATAAACAACCAGGTTGAGCCGTGAGAAAGGTCTCTCCTCCTCCATTCGACCCGGGAATTGCCAGAAGGGAACTGGTCTGTCTCCTGCAGAAAAACCCTTGTGAATCCTCTGAACCAGAAAAGGTGTGTATCTGTGTTTATTTCGAGATAGCCCGTACATCCCCTGTCTGAACAGTTCAAACCTGCATAGACCCCTGTGTGGATTGTTTGTCACACATCCCTGACAACCAGAGCATGAGTCTATCCTGTGTTGGCAGATTGGGAAATAATAAGTGACCTACCATTGTTGAACCTGTTAGAAATCCCGTGTCTGTTTTCTCCATGGGTTGTTGTGACCACGCAGTGCTGGACTATGTGGGGTCTTGTTGGCCAGTGGTACAACGCTCTATCCAGGTGAGAGAGGTGATTGAGGTTGGTATAATAGGTTGTTGGCCTATGAGAGATTCTCTCTAGGTGAGAGAGTGCGCAGAGGAAGGAGAGGACTCATGGAAGGAACCCTGTAGATGCCATAGAGCTCAGAGACTAATTCTAGTCCAGCCTATTCCTGTAACCCAAGGCAAGAGAGATTAGTAGCCAAAGGACTGTCTAGGTCACAGAGAAGGTGTATTCTCCTTGGGTGGAACAGGCATGTGGGGAATGAGGGTCTGTGGGAAGTGAGCGTGGGAGGTTCCTGGGAGAGAATTCCTTCCTTGTGGTTGTGTGTTGTTTTCCCTGTAACCTCATCCTAGCCTAGATTTCCTTGCCTTGGGGTGGAGCTTAGTCCCAGCTCGGGGGTGACCCACTCCTAAGCTGATGAGCAGTGTGGTCTAAGGCTGGGAGGTTCGTGGAAGGCCTACACTTGGTTGGTGGAATCTACCATTGATAAAGATAAGTATCTGATTATGCCTTAATCATGTTTTGCATGACTGTGCTGCTTATGTATTATGTTTTACACTGTGTATATGAATTAATATGAAAAGCTAATTGCTTGTTGATTATGGCAGTAATTCATATGAATACTCTGTGTTGAATGTGTTTATTGTTTAAATTCATGTGGGTTAAATAACATCTATATGAGTTATGTATAAAGTGGCATTATAGTCTTATTTTAAGAGCCATTAAACCTTAGTATCAGAAAAGGTGCACTACAAAGTCAGCAGTGGATGTGGAGTTGATTTTGCAGAAGAATTGGTTGGTGAAGTCAGGAACCCTAATGTTGAAGCACTGGCACATCACCTTCCATTCGGTAAAGGAACATTTCAGGTATAGACATTTGTGGGTGCTACTTCCAGGTTGTCCTTTAGTGTTTTGGAATTTGGAGGCCTTCAGAGTGATAAAAAATGCTCTTGGTAAATTCTTACATGCGGATCCGAAGGTGTTGGAGGGGTCAGACATGAAGATGGGTAGAATCGTAGTGGAAATGGATCTGATCGATGGGTTTCTTGTGGATTTAGATATCGAATGGTGTGGTTTTACTTTCCAACAACATCTTGACTACATGGGGGTCCCTTCCAGATGCGTTGTCTGCAAAGGAATAGGTCATCTAAGGCATCAATGCCTGAGATCTTTTTCGAAATTACCTGCGTTGGGTAAAGGTGAAGTGGAGCCGAAGACTAAGGGGCAGACCAAATTTGATGCAGTGTGGAGTGATTTCCTATCTTCACCATATTTGGATAGCACTATGGACTCTGGTAAGTCATTTGATAAGGAACCTTCTTTACCTTTGGTTATGCCTGATTTCATTGATTCTGGGAGTAAGGGTTTAATGATAGTGAAGGATTTCGATGAGTCTGTTACTAAGCGGGCTGTAGGGGGTGCTATCAGTGCAGGTGTGGATATAAGGGCTTGTTGTAGGGAGGGGTTTTTGTCGGGGTATAGTGAGGTGTTTGTTTTTGTTGAGAAGGTTGTGTATGGGGTGGGAGGGGGGTGTCCTAATGTGGATGGTCTTTCTAATTTGAAGTTGAAGGTTGCGGGTGACTTGAGGGAGTAACTGTAGGAGGGGGACTCTCTATCCAGTGGAGGTGGGTCCTCGTTTCCTCTTGTGATTGGGGTAATGGAGGAAAGGGAGGAATTTTCTCCTTTGTGTGTGGAAGAAAAGAAAGACAAGCAGAGCTGGATTGAAGTGGAGGGGGCTGGCTTGGGGGATAAACATGATTCTCCTATGCGGTGTCATTTTAGTGGGGATAGGTTGCTTGTGGGTGAAGTTTGTAGTTTCTGCAGTACCAATTATGTAGGTGTCTTTTGATCTTATTCGACAAGTGTCACTTGAGGATGGGTGTGGCACGGGTGGGGATTCATCATCAGAAACTATAAACAGTGATGGCCGGAAAACTTCACATGTTTTTTCAGAGATGGAGGAGTTTGTAATTAGTTTTATCTCATCTTATAGAGATGTTCTCTCTCAGACAACTTTGCGAGTTTATGATGGGGTGGAACTTCTATCGAAACCTATAGAAAGGTTTGGGAAGAAGGAGTCTTATAGAAATGAAGGTGGGAGGGGATCGAGAGTCGATAAATCACTATTAAAAGGGGTTGTTCTTGGCGGATTAGAAAAAGAGTTTTCTCCCCTTAAAACTCGTAGTGCAAGGAAGTTAGTGAAGGATAAGGAGGGTTCAGAGGTTCCTAGTGGTGGGGTTCTTGATGGTCCTAGGGTGCTTAGAGATCAGAAATCCCTAGAGAGGGTTAAAAAATGATAGTGGAAACCCTAAATGTTAGGGGTGTGGGGGGCTCTGCTATGTATTTGTCCCTCAAAAGGTTTTTAGAGATGGTAAAAACTGATGTAATTTTTCTTTAGGAAACTATGATAAGTGAAGAAAAAGCGAGTGGTTTTTTGGCTAAGTTACTCCCAAACTGGTTATTCTGTGAGGCAAACTCAAGTGGAATTTCCGGTGGGTTTCTTTCAGCATGGAATCTATGAAAAGTTGAATTCTATGCTTATGTGACTTCTGCATGGATCTTGTTGGAAGGTACAGTTAAAGATCTTAGTCAAAGCTTGAATTTTCTTAATTGTTATGGACCCTACTCAAAGAGACTGTATTTTTGGGAGAGAGTTAAGAAGGAAGGGCTCTTTAATGAGCATAACCTAGTTTTTTGGGGGGGTCTAAATTTGACCATGTCGTGTAGGGAAGTGTGGAGGGAGAATGCTAGAGTGGATCCACTTCAGCTATATTTCTCCCAGTTGATACAAGAAGGGGGGTTGGTGGATGCTACACTGATTAAATTGTTACCTACTTGGAGGAATGGGAGAAGGGGTCGGGACTACATAGCTAAAATATTGGACAGGTTTTTCATAGATGAGAAGTTAATGGTCTTAAAGTTGAGATATATAACTTGGGTGTGCAATGAAAATATCTTAGATCATATGCTAGTGATCCTTCATATGGAAAAAGTTAAAGACTAGGTACAATATCCTTTCAAGTTTAATTTGGTTTGGCTTGATGATCCTGAGTTTGTGGACTTAGTTAGATCCAGTTGGAATGGTTTGTTGGAAACAGAGGTTTTAAATTCGATGGACTCTTTAGTAAAAAAAATTAAGTTATTGAATATGTTTGTGATTGTTTAGGAAAGGAAGAAAAAGGTTGTGGCCAAGGAAGAATTGGTATAGATTGAAATTAACTTGGATACTTTATACTTTGAGTTCCCAGAGGGATTTGTGCAGGAGGTTGTTAAGGAACCGGTCATGGAAAAAGAAAAAAGGAAATTGCTTCTCTTAAGATAGGAGGACGAAACCTAGAGACAAAAGAGTAGAATTAATTGGATGGCCTCGGGTGATCGAAACACCAAGTTATTTCATGCCTATGCAAGTGCTAGAAAGCAGGTTAATTCCATTTGGGATATTACAAAGGACTGGGGTTTCCTAAGGCTTCTTTTATTATAGGTGGGTATGAGTCTAGAAACTATCGAATGGATCTTAGGGTGTGTATCATCTGCAAATTTGTTAGTTTTGATCAATGGAAAGCCCTCTAGTTTCTTTAAGAGTTGAAGGGGTTTAAGGCAAGGATTCCCTTTATCCCCTTTACTTGTTCTCCTTATCATAGAAGGTTCAAGCAGAGCTATTCATGAACAGGTAGGGGGAAAGAACATTGAAGGTATTCCCGTGGCTAGAGAATTATTCATTACACACCTAATGTTTGTGGATGATGTTATTATGTTTGGAAATGGAAACTTGGATGAGTGGGAAGTATTTAAGGAGGTTTTTGGAGCATTTTTGTAAAGCGACAGGGATGGTCTTTAGCACTCAGAAGTCAGTTTTTTTAGAAGCTAGGCAAGAAGCAGATGAGTTGGACTTGATAAAAATGATATTGCCTTATGATATAAAACCAGTTAACGAAGTTTTTAAGTACTTGGGGTTATTTTAAAAACCAAACTATTACTTTGGATTGGATTGGATATGGCTCAAGAAAATTTTTTCTAAAAGAATTTTGAGTTGGAGTCATAGATGGCTCTCTTTAGGGGGGAGGGTGATCCTGGTTAGTGATTGTTTGGGAAAGGAAGAAAAAGGTTGTATCCAAGGAATAATTGGTATAGATTGAAATGAACTTGGATACTTTATACTCTAAGTTCCTAGGGGGATTTATGTAGGAGGTTGTTAAGGAACCAGTCATGGAAAAAGAAAAAAGGAAATTGCTTCTCTTAAGATAGGAGGAAACCTAGAGACAAAAGAGTAGAATTAATTTGATTGCCTCGGGTGATCGAAACAGCAAGTTATTTCATGCCTATGCAAGTGCTAGAAAGCAGGTTAATGCCATCTGGGATATTACAAAGGAGGATGGACCAATAATATCTAATACTCCTGACTTACATAAAGAAGTTGTGGACTACTTCCAAACTATTTTGAAGGCACAAAATAATATTGTTATCTCTGATCAACTTGATATTTTAAGAAACTATCCAAGAATGTTCCCATAGGAAGAAGGGTCTAGATTGGATGACCATGTTAATTTAGAATAATTACAGAAAACCCTCAAAGGTTTTGAGGTGCCAAAGAGTCCAGTGTCGGATGGCTGGACTGTCGAGTTTTTCCTGTCTTTCTTTGACCTACTGGGTATTGATTTACTAGATATGGTGGAAGAGTCTAGGAGGAAAGGAAGAGTTTCTAGTGCATTAAATTCTACCTTTATTTCACTCATTCCTAAGACTGATAAGCCATAATATTTTGGAGATTTTAGACCGATTTTTTTATGTAATATGGATTATAAGATCATTACTAAAATTATTGCTGCCAGAATTAAATCTTCTCTTTCCATTCGAATCTCAAAGGAGTAATTTGAATTCCTTGAAGGAAGACAAATTACTGAAGTTGTAGGAGTTTCTTAGGAGATGTTACACAGTATAAAGGAAAAAAATTTAAAGGCTCTAGTTGTTAGCAATAAAAAATGCAATGGCATTTTTGAAAGAATGATGCCTAATCTTGTAGGGAATATTTGACTATCTTCCTGGGCTCCAAATGAAAACTTGAAAGCACCATTGGAAAGCTTAGGATTTGTAGATGTCGATCAACTATTTAAGCATGTAAAAAGAACTCTCCATGACTGAGAAATTTGATTTTTAAAAACTTCTTCTTTTCGGTGGTTTAGGCGAGCCTGTGTGTGCTCATTAACCTCCAAAACACAATGCTTTCGATGGATAAGACGCTTAAAATTTCATACAGTTAACCATCGAAAGCCTGTAACTGCCAGAATGAGCAAATTTTTGCCCAGATCAGAAATTTTTGAGTCCGAATGGTTTGAAGCCTTTTCAAATGGATGGTGGATAAATTACCAGGTCAGTTCAAATGGTTATTTTTGATAGATAAGGGAAAGAAGAAGGGTTTCAATCAGTTTTGGTACCTTTTTCAATGGCAGAAAATCAGGGTTGTTTGCACACTTCAGTAAACTCGAATTTCATTCTTGGAGGGTTAAATCAATGGCCTTGGTAGGCTAGATTACACTGCATCAGCACTCAACAAGAGAGGAAGACCATGAAATCTAGGATTGACCTCATTTTTGGGGATCATCCCACATCTTTTGCAACTAAGTTTTGATTTACTATCTTTAGTATAGTTGATCCTTGTTTTCAGGATCTTAGAACTGCTTTGTAAAGCTATAAAGCTAAGGGTAGAATATGAACCAGCGGTTCAATTCTGGATACATTTCTGGCTATGTACTTTGACACTATCTTACCATATGAATGAGAGTTTTCTTTGGTCATTATATATCAGTCTGTCCATATTTTCCATTACTCTATATTTAATTCTATTCATTTCAGTTGTTCAGAACTGTCATCTTCTAATATAGCTCATGGATATGAATTAGATCTCCTTTATATTCTTGTATAACCCTACAGATTTGTACTTCGTTATCTCGAATGTTTTTCTTCATACCTTGATTATTTTCTATAACTGATATCTAGTTTCTCGAAGCACTGTTTATTTAGAAGTATGACATGTTGTCTTTTTGCTAAGCCTTCTCAGTTATCCCATTGTTCCAAACACTTGATTGTTAGTGATTTCTTAATTTACCAAGCATCCTTAGCTTACAACCCTAAGGAGTTTCTTGGAGTGATAACAAATTGGCGCCGTTTCCGAGGAGAGGAGATCGAAGCTCAACTTCCCTGGGAGACGACATAAGTCTGATCTTTGATGATAGACAAAGGTTGGAAACTACGTTGGTTGTAATCATCTATCTAGCGACTCCATGAAGGACGAATTCAGTGGCAACTCCATGAAGGACGAATTCAGTGGCGACTCCATTGGTATATAAATGAAATGGAAAAGATTCTAGCTGCGAGGTATGCATTTTGTGATTTTTCAGACATATCTGGTTTTCCACATTTAGTGCCTACTATAGTTGAATGGGATGACTATCTTCCCAGATTCAGAGGAAGCAAGGACGATCATCTGGGTGAGCATTTATTCAATTTTCATAGATGTGTGCTTGAACATGGCTTTGTTCACAAGGATGTTTTAATCAAGTTGTTCAAATTTTCTTTAGAAGAAAATGCTCGTGAATGGTGTCAATCCCTTTCTGCTGTTAGTATCCATTCTATGAAGGATTTTCATGTGGCTTTCAATTCATATTATGAGAAGATTTACTCAACTGATCTTATTTTTTATAACTGTTGTAAAGAATCTGCATTCCACATCCAACATTCAGTTAGTATTCCTTCCGATTGTGGAGATGTTGGTGATAGTCATATTGTAGACACATTTGTCATTGATTCAATTGTCTCTTATAGTTTTGACTATGGGATTAAGGATGCCACAGATTTAGATAAAGAAGAACTGTTGCTCACAATCTTTATCAATTTTCTAATATTCCTCAAGATGATACGCTTACACATGAACATGAAGTAGAAGTAAATAATCCAAAGGTTGAAAGTTCTCTTGCTACAGTTATTCTTGATTATTATATATCTAAAAATCTAATTTCTCTAGATATAAATCACATGGATCAGTTGTCTTCTATTGAGACGGAATCTGAAATTAGTAAAAGTAGCTTACAACAACTTTCAGATTTGCAGATGGATGGAATTGTCAGGAATTGTGAGAAACATAAATTGCAAAATTCATTTAATCTCCAGCTAGAACAACAAGAGGACTATCACAGAAGTTATCTGTTTTGCAGCAAAGGGAATAATATGCATGATTGGACATTTTCTCTGAATCAGTATAATTGTGATTCTAGTTTTAAAGATCCAGTGGTAGTATTGCTGGAATCATATCTTTCAGATTCCCTAAAAATTTCAGATTTCATCATGTCATTGATTTTTAGGGATGAGTATGATTTTCTGAAGAAATATTTATGGTTGTTGTTATGGTTTTATAATTATATGTTGATCAGTAGCATAAATGAGGTTCCTTCAGCCATCAAGTTGTTTGAATGCTTGATGTGGAAATATGCTTTTACTTAACCAAGTTGAAGATTTGGTTAATATAGGAGTAGGCAGAAGAATAAGCTCGCCATCCAAGGAGGCAAGTTCATTTTCAATTGTTTTACAGTTGTCTCCAATAAGTAGAGCAAGGAATGGTATTAATAGTGAAGATGAAATGTATTAAGGAAATGACCAAGACGTATTTGTAAGGAACCTTCATAGAAAGTTTTTGAATGCGTCTGTTGTCGATCTAAATAACGAAAATGATTTCCAGAGCAATTGCAGAATGAAAATAGACAAGGAAGGGACATCCTCAAGAAGGCACAGAAGAGAGAAAAAACCAGACCTGTAAAAAAGACTAGAACATCATCAAAACAACCAAAATCTTCTCAGTATAAATGAAGTAAGAAAATTTTTGAGTTTCTGAAGTTTTAATTGAAGTTACAGCTTCTGGTGGCTTAGGCGAACAAATGATTGTTCATTAGCTACCAAAAGGTAGAGCTTTTGGCAGTTAACGTTTTCAAATTTTGCCTCTTTAACTACCAAAAGCAAAGAAACAGGGCAGAACACTACAAATTTTGCACAGATCCAATTTTTCTTAATCCAAATGTCATGAGAAGGGTTCCTAACGATAGATGATAATTAATTGCATTATTATCAAGTTTCATTTCTAATTTTGAAGGTGTCTAGCAAGGCGGAAAGATTGAATTGGTTACCTGTTTTTCTACCAATAGTGGCAAACTCGATTCTTCACACAGCCTATGGAGATCTACTACAACTATCGAAGATTTTGAAGACCAGGAAGATTTTTTAGATAAGAACATGGGTCTTTTGATGAAGATACTTGTGGCACACCTTTTCCTTTTTCAGAACAGGGGGCTTCAATTGGTGTTGTTGTTGTGGCTTCGGTAGCAGTTCCACCTCATGGAAAGAAGATTGTTACATTTGTATTAGCATGGGACAGTCCAGAAGTCATATTTCCTAGTGGAAAATCATATAAAATATGCTATACCAAATTTTATGGATTTGGTGCTAACAACCTGGGCTGTGATAAATATCACTTCAAGAACTTCAAAAGTTTGGGTTTTAGTAAATACAACTGGCAATTCACTCAAATAAATAAGCATGCCAAACTGTCCATGTTGAGAAATACCACGTGGACACTTTCTAAATTTGGTCATGGCAAGCCATAGGTCAATAATAAAATTTAACGCAGGTGTCAATTTCATAAGCTGCCAATATCTCAAAGATTCGGGTTCCAAAAATAACACAGGTGAAATCTCTGCGTTTGTTTGAAACATTTGACAGATTGAAGGCATTGGGCAACATGGAAGAATTTCAATTGGCAATATATGCTACAAAACAAACTTTTCCTGGCTGGAGGAACACCCCTGTTACTTCATGTCAGCGTATCATGTTTAAGATCCAAGAGCTCATCTGAAGGGATATGAAAAAATTGCCATTGTCAAACCTACAGATGAAGAGCCATTCGCACCAAACAATCCAAACAATTTTGTGGGAAGGAAACTGGGACAACCAGGTCTCAAGAGATCCATTAGAGTGGGAGAGACAGGTTTTAGAGAGGTAATTTTTTACCGGCTAGATCATCGCCACTTTTCACAGGTACCCCCTACAACTCTTGTCAAAGCTACTCATTCAATTTTCAATGTGAAGATAAATGTGTTGCCTTGTAAGTCATAGCCCCTTGCAAAGATTGGATCCTTCCAAAGTTTTCAGCCCCATGAGTACGATGCAAGTGAACATGGCACTTCTCGCTTTCCTGTAGGAGCTGTACACAGAATTGGTATTCTCGATATAACAATACTGACAGGCATGGAGGAAATATTCCCATCAAAAAGCTGAAGGAGGATAAGCATACTAGTAGTAGGACACAATTTGACATGCAGACTTCATTACCATTCTTAGAGGAGGAGCTTGAGTATAAAATTCAAGTGGGATTATGTAAGTGGGCAAAGAGAAGACACATCAGTTTATTTACAAATGAAAGGGAAAATTTGAATACCATCATCCTATGAAAGCTGTTGCTCTTGATCTAGACTATGCAAGGAAGTCATCGAGGAGATTTGCAACTGGGGGTCTTGTTGGTCAACTATTGCTCAACACAAAAGGATGGTTTGGGAATCATGACCAGGTTCTGCACTCTGGAGAAGGTCATATTCATGCAGTTAAGTGGAGGACTAGACTTTTATCTTGGGCGAATGATGCAGGCATGAAAGTTTATGACGCTGCAAATCATCATTGAATTGAGCGTCCATGTGCAAGTCCACCTGCAGGGCTCTTACGCCCTCATCTTGTGTGGCAGGATGATAGGGTTTTGGTCATTGGTTGGGGAACCTTTGTGAAAATTACAGCTATCCAACACAAATCCTCTGGAGGAACATATACAAAAGATAGGAACTATTCATCCTCTACCAGTGCAAAACAAGTGGATATTGTGGCTACATTTCATACTGATTATTTTATTTCTGGACTTACACCCTATGGAGATGCTCTACTTATTCTAGCTTATATATCTGACAAGGAGGATGGAGAAAAGGAAGTTGGTGAAGGCATACCATCATGGCAGACAGGATGTGCCAAACAACCTGAGGTACACATCGTGACTTGGAAAAACGAAGATCTAGCAACAGATGAAATCTCTATCTACCATTTTGAGCATTATAAGGCCACATATTATGGGCTTGCACATGCTCCTTTATCAAGGAGTGGTAGTGCAGGAATGCAGTGGATTGCTGGAGATGAATCACTATACTATATTGTTTCTCCTAAAGATGTAATCATTGTGAAGCCTTGGAATGCAGATGACCATATAGCATGGCTTCTTCAACATAACCAGCATGACAAAGCATTAGCTGCAATTGAAGCAGGACAAGCCCCAATTGAACTTCCTGATGAGGTAGGTTATCATACCTTGATCGCTTAATTTCAACAGGGAAATATGCACAAATAGCAGCTCTATGCCCAAAATTATTGCATGGATCATCCATTGCGTGCGAAAGATGGGTGTTTGAGATTTCTCGGCATTGGCAGTTATCAATTTTAGTTCCTTATATTCCCACCAACAACCCTCAACTTCGAGATACTGCATATGAGATGGCTCTTCTAGCTCTAGTCACAATTTCATCTTTTCACAAGCAACTTTTGCCCATAATTCACAGTTGGCCATCATCTATATATAGTGCATCCGCTGTAATATCTGCTATAGAACAACAACTAAAACATGAGTTTCGTGATTCAAACTTTGAAAGAATCCCTAGCCGACTTGTATGTCATTGATAAACAGTATGAGAACGCTTTTGCAATATATGCAGATCTGATGAAACCTGGCATATTTGAATTTATTGAGGAGCATAATCTACATGATGCTCTGCAAGATAAGGCATTGCCACTCATGACTTTAGATCCAAAAAAGGGCAGTTGCCTTACTAGTCCAACAAAGAGAGTTTATTAAACTATCTGAAGTGGTCTCACAGTTGCGGAAGGCTGAGAATAATAGCACTTACAGATATTTATTGCATGAATATTTTCATGCGCTATTTGAAAAAGATCCTCATGCAGGGAAAGACTTTCATGGCCTCCAGGTGGAGCTTTATGCAGAATATGAACCCATAATACTTCTCCCTTTCCTACGCAGTAGCCAACATTACTCTCTTGACAAGGCATATGATATTTGTACCAGAAGAGGTATTATTAAACAAGAAGTTTTCATTCTTGGAAGGATGGGGAATTCAAGAGAAGCTCTAGCACTTATCATGAATAAGTTGGGGATATGGAGTAGGCAATAGAGTTTGTAACAATGCAACATGACGATGAACCATGGGAGGAGCTTCATCTAGCAAGACCTGAGGTCTTTGTAATTTTGCAGGTAATCAACATTCATCAAATTTTGATTTTTGGGTAAGTTTCTGTTCTCGATGGTTTAGGTGAGCCTGTGTGTGCTCATTAACCATCGAAACAGAGTACTTTCGGTGGATAAGGTGACAAATTCTAGATACAGTTAACCACCGAAAGTTGTTTTAAACAGATCACTCAAAATTTTGCCCAAATTCCACATTTCTAGGATATATCTGGAACATGATATCTTTGAGTTTTGAAAGAAAAAAATTGAAGATAAATCCTTAAGATGCTTGTGATATAATTTGTTCAAGATTGAGGGAACAATATGCAGATTTTAATTTAGCAAAAGACAAGTGGCAGCAGCTCCGAAGACAAGTAGCGGAGTTTTCAGAAACATAATTTTAAGGGATCTTGTAAATATCCAAAGACATAAATGTAGGTTGTAAACATTGCTGGGATTGAAAAGACTAAATGACTCCATGGCCCAATACAAAAGACACCAGGTCTACCAGGTTCTTGGAGACCTCACAGGGAGGTATCCATCCCAGTTGGAGCCAGATGTTAGCAATAAAAAATGCAATGGAATTTTTGAAAGAATGATGCCTAATCTTGTAGGCAATATTTGACTAGCTTCCCGGGCTCCAAATGAAAATTTGAAAGCACCATTGGAAATCTTAGGATTTGTAGATGTCGTTCGACTATTTAAGCATGTAAAATAGACTCTCCATGAATGAGAAATTTGATTTTAAAAAACTTCTTCTTTTCGGTGGTTTAGGTGAGCCTGTGTGTGCTCATTAACCTCCGAAACGCAGTGCTTTTGGTGGATAAGACGCTTAAAATTTCATACAGTTAACCATCGAAAGCCTGTAACTGCCAGAATGAGAGAAGTTTTGCCCAGATTAAAAATTCTTGAGTCCGAATGGTTTGAATCCTTTTCAAATGGATGGTGGATAAATTACCAGGTCATATCAAATGGTTATTTTTGATATATAAGGGAAAGAAGAAGGGTCTCAATCAGTTTTGGTGCCTTACTCAATGGCAGAAAATCAAGGTTGTTTGCACACTTCAACAAACTCGAATTTCATTCTTGGAGGGTTAAATCAACATCCTTGGGAGGCTAGATTACACTTCATCGTCACTCAACAAGAGAGGAAGACCATGAAATCTGGGATTGACCTCATTTTTGGGGATCATCCCACATCTTTTGCAACTAAGTTTTGATTTACTATCTTTAGTATAGTTGATCCTTGTTTTCAGGATCTCAGAACTGCTTTGTAAAACTATAAAGCTAAGGGTAGAATATGAACCAGGGGTTCAATTCTGGATACATTTCTAGCTATGTACTTTTACACTATCTTCCCATATGAATGAGAGTTTTCTTTGGTCATTATATATCAATCTGTCCATATTCTCCACTACTCTATATTTAATTCTATTCAGTTCAGTTTTTAGAACTTTCATATTCTGATATAGCTCATGGATATGAATTAGATCTCCTTTATATTCTTGTATAACCCTACAGATTTGTACTTGGTTATCTCGAATGTTTTTCTTCATACCTTGATTATTTTCTATAACTGATATCTAGTTTCTCGAAGCATTGTTTATTTAGAAGTATGACATGCTGTCTTTTTGCTATGCCTTCTCAGTTATCCCATTGTTCTAAACACTTGATTGTTAGTGATTTCTTAAGTTACCAAGCATCCTTAGCTTACAACCCTAAGGAGTTTCTTGGAGTGATAACACTAGTGTTAAAAATGGATCTGGTTAAGGCATATGGCAGAGTGGACTGGGGTTTCCTAAGGCTTGTTTTATTATAGGTGGGTATGAGTCTAGAAGCTATCGAATGGATCTTAGGGTGTGTATCATCTGCAAATTTGTTTTTTTTTATCAATGGAAATCCCTCTAGTTTCCTTAAGAGTTGAAGGGGTTTAAGGCAAGGATTCCCTTTATCCCCTTTACTTGTTCTCCTTATCATAGAAGTTTCAAGCAGAGCTATTCATGAACAGGTAAGGGGAAAGAACATTGAAGGTATTCCTGTGGCTAGAGGATTATTCATTACACACCTGATGTTTGTGGATGATGTTATTCTATTTGGAAATGGAAACTTGGATGAATGGGAAGTCTTTAAGGAGGTTTTTGGAGCATTTTTGTAAAGCAACAGGGATGGTCTTTAGCACTCAGAAGTCAGTTTTTTTAGAAGTTGGGTGGGAAGAAGATGAGTTGGACTTGATAAAAATGATATTTCCTTGTGATATAAAACTAGTTAAAGAAGGTTTTAAGTACTTGGGGTTATTTTTAAAACCAAAATATTACTTTGGATTGGATTGGATATGGCTCAAGAAAAAATTTGCTAAAATAATTTTGAGTTGGAGTCACAGATGGCTCTCTTTAGGGGGAAGGGTGATCCTGGTTAAAGTTGTTCTTGATAGCATTTATGTTTATTGCATTTCCATGGAAAAGATCCCAAAAAGTTTTTAAACAGTATTAGAAAGAGGATGCTTAGTTTCTTGTGGTCGGGAATTTTTTTTATTGAAGGTATGCATTTGACAAGCTGGAAAAAGCTTGCAAAACCAAACAGTCTTGGTGGATGGGGTTTAAAAAATATCTTTTATTTTGGGAAATCCTTGGTAGAAAAACATCTGCGGTGATGTCTTATGTTTCTTGATCTTTGGCATGAAGTAATGATTAAAAAATATATTAATAATAACACAATGGAGTGGTTCTGTTAGTAACAAGTTTCGTCTGAGGCACACGAGTATTTAGGATTGCAAATGGCGCGAGGAGCGCTGGGCGCAACTCATAGAAGAAATCTATTTCGGTCTTAAATCAAGCGAGTGGGAACTTCATTCTTCTACTACAAGAATTCATCGACAGAGCAGAGAAGTGGTTGATGGGTTGTTGCAGCTAACCGAGTCGCGCTAAGTATCGCGCAAAAGGGTTTTCAAGGGGCGTAAATCGAGATCAGTACAAGCGTAGTAGTTATTTCTCAAACTTGGGGTTCGTAAGTTCAGAGGGAGGATTATGTATTTTAGTTGCGTGAGATTACGAGTTACGAAAAGTGCCCAGAGGAGATCAACCTTTGCTGACCATCGCGTCTCGAGACTTCACGAGGGGAGAATGTCAAATTTCGATACTCTAGCTCACCAAGCCGCAAGTTGTGAGAGGCGTTAGTACTTGGGCTCTAGTCGACGGTTACATGCAGAGAGCGTTGACCAGAAAGGGGGCCCGACCCGTATCACCATCTCGGGGATTGAGAGTTTATAAGAGGGAGCCGAGGGTCTTTGACCCATGAACTCGCGAATCGCGAAAGGGAAAGAACTTTTAAAGTTGGGCCCACAGTATCAGGGGTTAGTCTCAGCTGTCCATTTGAAGTGGACACCTGGTGTGCGATTAGGCTCCCCGCATTTTCACCCATTGTGGTTTTGAAGCACAAAAAACAGCTCCATCATATCCCCATACGCAAAGTAGCGAGAGCATTCAGGACCTGGGGCCCACAACAACGTTGGGAGAGTTAGGACCATCGGATTTGAAGGATGCGTGGCACTCAATTGAGTCGTCTCGGCATTTTTCCCATCACATATATGATAAGAAAGGTCCAACATCATCGTATTCCCGATGCGCTAGGTAGTGAGAGAATCTAGGACCTGTACCCACAACATCACCGAAGTGCATTCAGGACCATCAGATCTAGAGGGGCACGTGGCACTAGATTAAGTTGCCTCGACGTTTCACTCATCATGATTTAAAGAAGCAAGGATTATCTCCTTCCCATTTGCGAACACCGAGGGTGCCTTGGGGATAATCATGTGGTCACAGCCCGTGGTCAGTTGGGAAAGAAAAGAGCTACTCAAGAAGGGCCTAAGTCATCATGTATGTTCACAAAAGGAATTACTGCGATCTCCAAGTGCCATTTGATCCGACCTCCGCCCTGGTTTTCACTTCGAGTAAATGAAGGTGAGAAGGGGTGGTTGAAACCTCTCCTCATTCATTAAATGTTAGGAATGGAGGGTCTAGCAAGAAGACTGCTCGAGAGGGTCCTGTGTACCCATTTTTCCAGAGAATCCATGCTGAGTTCTCGACTAGCCGGAGGAGGTTTTCACATGCTAACTCGGAATTTACTGGCTCAGCTACTCCTCCCCTGCAAAGTCCATGCGAAGTTGAGGAGACGTCTGACGAAGGACTTCCACCTGAAGATTGATTGAAGAGATGTTATGCCTTGGAGGGCAAGCGTGCATCTATTGGGAAAATCTGCCCAAGTATATGTACTGAGTTTTGCATTTTTGAAGGGATCGATGGTTGAGTAAGGCTCCCGATTGTAAAGTTTTGATGAAGCACTAGTCGCTCTAGTTAATGTATAAGGAATTTGAGACTTCTTACTTTATGGATGTCAGCCTCTTTTCCATCTCTTGTATACTATGTTAGAACAACTTGGAATTGGAGGATCCAATCGAGTTGTAGCTGTTATAGCATGATGTAGGTTGGATCACTATAACAGTTACGTTGTTTCTAATCGCTTCCTGTTATTTTCGTAGCGCTGAACGACTTAGAATTGGAGGATCCAGTTGAGTCACTCTTTATCTCCTTGAAGCTCCGGACCAAGAGGATCTTGGCTTCTGAGTTTTTCATCCTGAAGCTTTCGAAGGCTTGTCGCCCAACGCAGTCTTGCTTGCCTTTCTCACAAGTCTTCCATCTACCACCCTTTAATCCATTTACTGACTGAAGTTGGATCAAGACCTCCCTTTCCTTCTACATGCCAAGCCCAGTTTCCTGAGTTAAATCTATACCATCTTGAGTCTTTATCCATTTGATCACTTGATTAAACAAATCATGACATAAAACTGATGGGCGTTGGGCTCTTCTCCTGCTAGCAATCCAGGAGTGACTTCTGATGCTAACATTTATGGCGCCATTGCCAGGGACGAAGTTGAAAATTTTCCCCAAGATTGAACAACATTGAGCCTCTGATTCTGAAGGTGCATCAGGTGTCAGAGCCTTTGAATATTGCTACTATGCACCTGGCGACTCTATTGTCATGACTCCACTGGAGAGAACCTGTTGTTTTAGTTGTGTCTTCTAGAGGCAGACATACGTGGTCCCATCCATAGGTGCCCCTAGCTATGCCTGTAGTCGATCCCGAGGTGATTTTCAGAAAAGGAAAGGCCTCTGAAGGAGAAAATTCCACCGCTGAACCAGGTCATCCGTTGTATCCTTCTGTAGAAGCTCCATTTTCTTCTCCTCAACCCCCTAGCAGACCATTTTATGAAGTTTCTCGCTTCCTGAATTTTGGGAGTGTTCCTGTTGAGTTTTCACCTCCTGGTCTAGGATTCGAGGGTGAAATCCTCGTCAATACCCTTTCCCTTGAAGATGTACCTCGGCATAGGCCCAGGACCGCGGAAGACTTCCCCACTCCTCTTGTTACTACCACCTCTTCTGCGCAGAAAAAAGCATTTGCTGACTCTAGCCCACGAGTCCTCTCCCTAAATCCCCCATTATTTTCTGGAAGCTCATTCCCAATATCCCCTTTTCGAACTCCTTCTCCTCCGAGTTCTCCTCCATCTAATATTCCTATGGCTGGTGCTAATCCCCCTCTGAATAGAATGGATTCCATAGTCGCTACCAGATATGCCCCCTTAGTCCTACCCCATCCTATGAATCCTCTCCCTGCTGGAGATTACTTGAAATACATGCCCAAGTTCACTGGGGAAGGGGACATAACTGCAGAAGAGCACCTAGCTTCTTTCTACAGTTATGCAGACAACCTGAACAATGAAAATGAATATTTCTAGATGAGAGTCTTTGTCCAAAGCCTAGATGGCAAGGTGAGGAAATGGTTCAGAGGATTGGCCCCCGGAGCTATTGCTGGGATTGAAGCCCTGGATAGTGCTTTCCTGAGGCAGTGAGGCGATAGGAAAGATTCCATGTACTACATGACAGAGTTTGGGTCTTTGAAGAAAATGGAAGGAGATTCTGTCTCTGACTTCTCCAAAAGATTTAATAAGATGTATAATAAAATTCCTGCTAAAATAAAACCCTCAGAAGCCTCGGCCAAAATTTCTTATGCTAGTGCATTTGGCCCCGAATTTTGTCTTGTGTTGAGATAAAGAAGAGCCACCTCCTTATCTCAAATGAAAGATGTGGCCATAGAGGTGGAATCCAATGTGTTAGCAGCTGACATACTGAGGAACAAGTCCGACACAGATAGAAGAAAGGGAAGGTCGGAAACCTCAACTTCTGGATCATCGGTGCCCCACCCTCAAGTGGATGAACTGACCAAGATGGTGAAGTCTCTGTATGCAGAGATGGAGAGAATGAAAGTAGAGGGGAGGCAAGAATACAAAGGCCCTCAGAATGCAGAAAACAAAGGAGGTTTCAGGAGGCCGAACAATTTTACTCCCCCGAATGTGCAAAGAGAGAGGGGAAGAGACAGAGAAGACCAGAAAATTCAGGCCCCTTTCCAAAATAATTTTGTGGCCGAGGGGGAAGAAGGGGAAACAGATGAGCTTGATCCTGAGATCCACTACTTCGAAGACACTCCTCCTTTTCCTCATCTCACTCAATCAGCATACGAGGAGTCTCTCATGGACAGTCAACTGAATGAACTGAGCAAGGGAGACAAGACTAGTGGCGGCCAAGGCAGGTATGATCTGAGGTCCAAGAAAAAGACTATAGCACCTTCCGTTCCTGAGAAGTCTACTAGAACATAGAAACCTGATAATGAAGTAGCATATAGTCACAGAGGTAGTAAGACCCGACCCTTCTCTCCCATACTCTAGAGTCATGTTCCCGAAATAAAAGAAATTCTGAAGCTTACGTCTTCTTTTAATTTCGAGCATGAAATTCAAAAAATCAGAATCCCCGTGCCCCTGACCGAATTGATTAAACATGAAGGGTTCAATAAACGCTTCTCTGAGATTTTACAGTCTAAGACCTCATGCCTTCTCATAGACTCCATCAATTTGCAAGATGAAAAGCCTACAGTTATCCTAGGTCCTATGGTAGAAGACAGGAATGACTCATCCCCTCCCTTCTACACTTCCCTAAACATACATGACAAGGTGCTGCACAACTGCTTGATGGATTTGGGGGCTTCTCACAACCTCATTCCCAAAACTGTCATGGAAGAGTTAGGGCTAGAATTCACCCGAACCTATCATGACCTCTATTCCTTTGACTCCAGAAAGTTTCAATGTCTAGGAGTTATCAAAGACCTGGTCGTGACCTTGTTTCAGTTTCCCATGAAAAGTGTGGTCATGTATATTGTAGTGGATGATATCCCCCCCAAGTTCGGTATGTTATTATCAAGGTCTTGGATAAAAATATTGGGGGGAACTTTGTAGATGGACCTCACATATACTACTATCCCAGTGTTTGGAGGAGAACATAGGAGGTTGTATAGGGAATCCCAACTGGCCTATATAATCAGTGATGAAGCCAACCCTACCAACCATCCCATTTTTTCCTTAGACATTGATTTGGGTTCTAGTTTACTACAACTCACCCATGCTCCCGAGACCCCTCTTAAGCTCAGAAAGCAGCCCACCATTTCCCCTAAATTTCCTCCCTCCATCACCCCCATTTGGAAAATGTTCTTTGACGGAGCCTCTTCCAGGGAAGGTGCTGGAGCTGGGGTGGTTTTTGTGTCACCTGCTCGAGAAGCCATATCTCTATCATACAAGCTAGAATTTGAAGCTACCAACAATGTGGCAGAGTATGAAGCTCTCATCCTAGGGTTAAGAGCCGCAAGGGAAATGGGAATTCATGAGGTTGTAGTGTTTGGTGATGTAGAGTTGGTGGTCCAACAGATCAGAAACGCTTATCAGACTAAGCACCCTCAACTCAGAAGTTACAAAAACAATGTATGGGACCTAATTGATAGTTTCCTCTCAGCATTTAACATTTCTTTCATCCCAGGAGAGGAGAACACAATGGCAGATTCCTTGGCTACATTAGCAAGTAATTTCAAAATACCCTTGCTGCCCAAATTCAGATATGATGTGGAAGTAAAATACAGGCCCTCCATTCCTGACAACGTCAAACATTGGAAAGTTTTCGAGGATGATCTCGAGGTCAAGAAATTCTTGGAAACTGTCAAAGAGTTTTCAGAGATGCATATCGACCAAGACTCTATCTCTAAAGAAGAGCTTGATGGGGGTAATTTTCTGAATAAGATTGCAGAGTGTAACATTTTGCAGCTACCCAACAATCATATTCGAAAAGGATTGGTTCCTTTGGAAATTCCTTTTGATAGAAACTGCAAGATACCAGATATATAAAATATGCAGAACAGAAACGAAATGCTAGAAATAACAGAATAACAGTGAAATATCCAGCATAATCTTCACAATACACAGAAATGATATACGAAATAGCAACAGAAATAGCACTTGAA
>ML782051.1:362820-373286 GCA_009831015.1 Picea engelmannii
ATGAGTCTAATGGAAGAGGTCTCAAATAATGGTGAAAAAATGGATGACTGAAAAGGGTGTGGGCGGGGTCAAAATTTTTTGCAGAAAAATGATATGGGGGAAAGTGATGAGGGCGAAGAGATGAGTCTAATGGAATAGGTCTCCAATACAAGGGGAGAACTCATTGCTTTATGGTGTTTGCTTTTTTTTGCAAGAAATAAAAAGATTACAAGACTATATCTAGTTGGTGATTTAAATATTGTTATCGATTGGTTTGCTAATGATGGTAACTTACAGGTAATCTCTTTGCAGTCTTGCATGGAAAAGATTAGGCTTATGAGTGGGAGTTTTCTTCATCTTGAAGATAAACATATTTGCAGAGAGTACAACTAGGTTGTTGATCAACTTTCAAAGGATGCTTTACTACTGGAAGAATATGGTATTTTTTGTGCAAATGTTATGGAAGGTCAAACAAACTTTTTTGAAAGATTATGAGTAAATCATTAGAGCATTGATGCAAGGAAGATCTTGAGATGTTGTTTATTTTGACTTATAATACTGAAACAATTTTGTTATATGATTGGTTGTATTATGATATGGAATCTTGTAGTTTTTACAGTGATATGAGGAAGTTCACTGTTTTTTTTATAAGATCATAACTCTTTGTCTATGTAGAAGGACTTTGGAAGTTTTGGATTGTTGTAAAGATCAATGCAAAGAACCTTATTATATTTACTAATATAAATCTTTTTGATTTTTGATTTTTTTTTTAGTCCATGCGCAAAGCAGGAAATATAGTGATTTATTTGGGTCAAATTATTTCGACTTTGTAATTATAATAAAAAAATTGTATAATATTTTTAAATAGTTTATAATTTTGTGTATTGAAATTATTTTGACTTTGTAATTATAATAAAAAAATTGTATAATATTTTTGAATGGTTTATAATTTTATGTATTGAATTCAACATTTTGAAAATATTTTTTAGATATTTAATATTTATTAATTATATTTTATGATTGTGTGAAAATAGTAAAATGACAATTTATCCATGTTTGGATATTTTATGATTGGGTGAAAATAGTAATCCCTATTTGGATATGAAATTGTCATTTTTTTTTTAATTTTAAATATCGTCATATGAAGTGGATTAAAGTTTTGTTTAGAATGAGTTCACAACAAGGAAAGCAGTAAATGGTCGTGAGTTGAGCATTGGATATTTAATACCATTGTTATTGTAATGTTTCGGTATAGTAGTGACTCAACAACTAACACTTGCGATATAGGGCTCATCCCAAATGCTCTTTTTCGAGGCTTCGGTTCATACAGATAAGGATTCTACCACAATTGGCCCATATATGGTTAGTGTTCTACCAAAATTGGCCCATATATGATTAGTGTTCGGAACACATGTTCTTGGTTTTATTTTGACTTTGTAATTATAATTAAAAAATTATATACTATTTCTATAGTGATGAACGGATAGATCTATACCCTCTAAATCCAACGGTCAATATTTTAAGTGAAGCCCCAAGGGTCTCGATGCCCAATGAGACTATTTATATCCCCTCAACCAATCAATGATCGAAACGTGGCAATCTTGTAGACATGTTGGTTGCGATGATGACATGCCACTTCGTTACGACATCATCGTTCTCTTTCCTCACTTGAATAGAACATACGGTGATCTATGATTGGGTTTCCATATAGCATCTACATCGATCAATGATTCTTGTTCTTTCTCATGACCTTTATCGTCGTCAGCCCTCTTGGACCATCGCTTATATTAACCAATGTTCTATCTCTGACGAATATGTAATTAGCACTGACGATTCAGATTCTCATCAATATACTCTCGACCGATTGACGACCTTCATTTCACCATAGGATTTTCGTCGTCATTGGTATTTTCACAAGTCCCAACATTCGATCGTTCCCGATGACGATTTCTCTCTCAATGAAGGGTTGAGATTTATTCACCTGACTAGATCAACAACCAAGATCATCCTCATCTCAATTGAATGTATTTATAGAGGTTATCAATCTGAATTTGGACTTAACCAAATCGAAAATTCTACCAAGTATTCACCAGGGTTTCGACCCCCCATTCACAGTAAGCACTAAGCCTACTACTTGGCACATGATGAGGAATTGACTCCCATAGACATTCACATAAAAAAGAGGGAGAATGACACAAAGGTTTATCGACCTCCTATGGCCTTCAACCTACCATTATTACATGATTCCATTCATCTTGGACATTACTTAATTTATATGCACGATTCTCTTTAACCGACCACTCATTATGAAGTATTCCTATCATTCGAGATGATTAACCCGACATAGACATTTTAAAACACAAATACATGTACCCAGTCAATCATATTAATTCATTTATAGAGAGTGTAAGGTATACTTATCTATTACAATCCGCGACCAACCAATTGACTGTGGGTGTATTCCTTTCCATCCAACCATCGGATCAGTGTGCTCTATCACTTTGACTGCAGGCCACCCTTGTGCCAAGCCATGATACCAACAAGGAATTCTATGCACTCACTCCCCACATTTTCTTGAAGAATTATTTTTCTACAAGTCCTTCTCTTCGGCCAATAATCTGAGTTCTTCTACTCCAAATGACTAGAATCCATCGCTCTCTCCTTTTTCGTATCTTGCATGTAATTTGTTGGGAAGGTTCTCGACATATACTCTTTCTTCTATAAGAAGGAACCCATGGAGTCAATCTCGGGATGTAGGAAACAGTATGATCCAGATTATTTTTGGCACAAAATGAGAGAAGAGATATAATAAATAAATGTATAAATATATCTTAGATATCCAATAATATAACAGAAATATATCAGAGATGCAACCATAAACAAAAAGATACAATAATACACAATTTATATTAATGAGGAAAATGTACAAAACTATAGAAATATAAAGTGAAAGACATGCTAGAATGGTGGCATCTTATCTATTAGAAGAGATGTGACAAATACTCACATTCATAAGAATATGGTTA
This sequence comes from Picea engelmannii, assembly GCA_009831015.1. NCBI lineage: Eukaryota > Viridiplantae > Streptophyta > Pinopsida > Pinales > Pinaceae > Picea > Picea engelmannii. The sequence continues at coordinate 365,826 of ML782051.1, forward strand.
CAATGAGGCTCTAAAGGCTTTTTTAACATAAATAAAATTCAAAACCCTAATCTCGGAAGATGAAAGCCAACAGTTTTGTGGACCCCATTTTGGGTATTTTGGTGTATCAAATTCCCAGGGGCATAACTTTGGCATACAATCTCTGTTTGGGGAGCATGATAGCTCGTTTGAAATTTACCATCGAGGAGATTCATTTTGGGGTCTCAATAAAGTCCTTTATAATTATTGAGGTGATTGATCCCAAAAAATCTTCATTTAGGGCCTCAAAATGGATTTGGAAGTTTAGGAACCAAAAAAAATGTTAAAAATAGTAAGTTGTCAGAAGACTATTTTTGGAATAGGTGGGTGACCACCGATATTCACCTGGATAAATCCTCCCTCCTTAGGAAGTAATGGTCTCCATTGTGTTGAGTGCCTTGGGGAGAGGGGGAAGCATTTATTGAATCTACATCTTGATGAGATGATTTCCTTGCTGGAGTAGTTGCGTTGCTTAGATTGTTGAAGGTTGTCACAAACCTATGGCTAGAAGGGTTGGACCTTTCTAACCAATATGGCTATATGAAATTCTTGTTTTCAAAAGGAATATTTACGCTTTGTTGCAATCTTTTCTACCTACTTATGTTGGATAGAAGGTCCTTGGACCAAGGATGGAGTTGTTGTAGTGTCCTTCTGTTCACCTTTTGAACATATTGTGAAGAAGATAAATTTTCTAGTATGAGATACTACCTTGCGGCACTGTTTAGGTCAGATAGTAGTCAGAACTACCTCTAGTATCATGTAGATATGACCCCCAATAGTAACAATGGAATTGTGGGGTCGAGACTCATAAATATCATGGCACTTCCACATATATGGTTGGCCCAAGAGAACATCTCAGACATCCAATGGGGAAACATCACATAATACCTCATCCTTGAAGGGTTTGATGTTGTATGAAAATGAACATTTTGTATACCCAGTGGAAGCAAGTTTGACATGCCCTTCAATTGAGTGAATTGCACCATTCCTTTTCTTTCCACGATATCCAATTATTCAGATTTATCCATGGTTGTATTAACTAATCATATCTAAACACCATTACGAATCAGTCGATCAATGAAAAATTTATTGTTATAAATGATAAAAATGAAGGGTAGAGAATGATCTTACCTAACTCTAGATTGTGTGTAGCGAGTAGAAGTGTTTCTTCACCAGTAGAAACTTTCTCCAACAGGAATGATGCGTAGTCATTGTAATAGCTTGGTGTCTCCATACAAGAAGAATGTATTGGGGAAGCCATGGACAATGACTTCGCCACTCTATTTTCTACTTTAATGTAAGCACCACACACATGCTTCACACCCATTGTAATGCCCTTCTTCTTGGCCTCTTCTGTTGCCACAATTAATCTGGGGAACGATTCGTTCAAGTAATCTTGCACAGTCCCATAAACAACAAGCTTATGAGGTGATTGGTTGAATCTGGAAAATGCTCTGTAAACTAAATAATCAATGGAAGGTTGAAAAACTATGTATTCTCTATCCACCAATAAGGGAAGGGAGGTGGCCTCGCAAGCTCTGCAGAGATAAAACAATCTTTGATCCGCTAAATTTAAATCATTGTCATCCCTAGGACTCAACGAATCAGGCGTAGTGGTGGTGTAGTTATCAGGGCTAGATGGGGTTAGAAGTGGCATAACTTCTTCCTTCCATGGAATATTAAAGTCAAGGTGGCAGTGTTTCCACCTTAGCAAATGACTGACCCTTTCTAGTTGCTCTGGAGTACATATGGTCTACGATTTAAGAGACAAAAATGTTACGTGTTACACCAATATTTAAGTATGCAAGGAGACATCGGTGAGATGGAAGGAAATAAACGAGTCACTATTCAAAAACACTACTTATCGATATAGGTAGAAATAGAGAGATTGAAGATACGAGGCCGAGAAACTGTTTAAGATTGGCGTCACAAGAATATTTGTCTTCTATGTCTTCTATGCTATAATTGAAAATTCCCTTCAACTCCATTTTCCTCATACACTGTAACTCATAAAAAATGTCTCCTTGTATCTCTCCCATGCATAAATGAGAATATGTCGCTTTGATGTTGGGTATTTTGAAAGGATCGATATGCTCGGTGAGATGATACAATGATTCAATCAAGTTGTGTGAGGTGTACTTATTCTTTTCTCCTTTCATGTTGATAATGGAAGATGGTGCAAGTGATTAATTGGATGAAGCAGGAAATTGAATGACCTCACAATACTCTCTGTACCCTGCAACTTCAACTTTTAGAGAAATTTGTGGAACTTGCCTGAAGTATTTGGTGCTTGAATTCCAATGGGATTTTAATAAGACACACTCGTTGATCAGAGAGGATGCTCTCACTGCCAAGTTTCTCAATTTTGAAAAATCCATCGTCCTTCAAAATCCTTCAATTTCACTAACTTTTCTCTCCCCATTTCACTAACTTTTCTCTCCCTGTTTGATCTTTCAATTTCTCTTCCTTTTAAATTTTTGGTCAAGGTCAAGAACAGGGGAGCGAATAATCTGTCATTCGAAATATGTTGAAAATAAATAAATAGACGAGATGATAATAGAGGAACAAACAAATGGGATTATAATTGTATAGTAGTGGTCGGTTGAAATGATTGTTGGTGTGTTTTGTCCACTTTGTTTTTATTTTAATATCTTCGCATGGATTTTTATTTTATTTTTAATTAACATCGTGTGGAGATTTCTTACGAAAGATTGAAATGTTTTTTAAAACTTCATTTTATGAGTCCATGCCCAAAGGAGGAATATATTGATTCATTTGGGTCAAATTATTTTGACTTTTTAATTATAATTAAAAAATTGTATATTATTTCTATAGTGATGAACAGATAGATCTAGCCCCTCTAAATCCAATGGTCAATATTTTTAAGTGAAGCCCCAAGGTTCTCCATGCCCAATGAGACTACTCATATCCCCTCGACCAATCAACGGTTGAAACGTGGTGATATCTTAGACATGTTGGCAGCGATGCTGACATACCACATTGTTACAACGTCATCACTCTCTTTGCTCACTTGAACAAAAACTATGGTAATCTACCACTAGGTTTCCATCTAGTCTCTACATTGATCAACGATTCTCGTTCTTTCTGATGACCTTTATCAGCATCAGCCCTCTTGGACCGTCACTTATATTAACCAATTTTCTATCTTTGACGAAGATGTAATTAACATCGATGATTCAGATTCTCATCAATTTACTCTCGACCGGTTGACGACCTTCATTCCACCATAGGATTTTCGTTGTCGTTCATCTTTTCACAAGTCCCAGCGTTCAGTCATTCCCGACGATGATTTCTCTTTAGATGAAGGGTTGAGATTTATTCACCCGACAAGATCAACAACCAAGATCATCCTCGTCTCAACTGTAGGGATTTTTTGGTTATCAGTTTGAATTTGGACTTAACAACTGTGTATTCTACGTCCACCAAAATGGGAAGGGAGGTAGCTTGGCAGGCTCTGCAGAGCTGAAACAATCTTTTCTCTGCTAATTTTAAATTGTTTTTCTCCCTGGGACTCAATGGCTCAGGTGGAGAGGTGGTGTAGTGATCAAAGCTAGATGGGTCTAAAAGTGGTAGAACTTCTTCCTTCCATGGGAGATTAAAGACAGGGTGACGGTGTTGCCACCTTAGCAAATGACTGATTCTCTCTAGCATCTCTGGACTACATATGGCCGACAATTTCAAGGATACAAATGTTACCTTTTACACCAATATTTATGTATGCAAGGCGACATCGTTGGGATGGAAATAAATAAATGAGTCATTATTTAAGATACGATGTCAGGAATGTTGATACTGAGAGGGGGGTGAATCAGTATCAATTACAATTTAAAAAAAAAATTCAACTTATACTTAAACCATTCAATTATATCCAATGAGAAATTAACAATAGTATAAGAGTTCCACCAATACACCACAATACACCATGTACAATATATGAGAAATAATCAATAGTTATTGTTCAAGGTAAGTAATGACTTCCAAAGGTAGTTACAGCTTCCAAATGTAAGGGAGGGATAAACCTCCAAAAGGAAGATACAATCGTCAGATATCAAGAGAGAGTTGAACTTTACATCCTTGCCCCTTCCTTCCACCGAGGAATATATGAGAGATAATAAAACTTTACATTAAATCATCACATAGAACCTGATAATGCTTCCTAATACTTCTTCAATTTCTGCAATTCTTCAATTCTTGGAGTACTCTGATCCTGTAGATAACATTACTCAATGTATTCTCTAAAACTCCTCCAAGTTTCACTCCTTGAATTTTCTTCAAAAAGAAGTTATAGAAAGAATGGTAGACTTTATTCAATTATGGTCTATTCAGGAGAGTGAACTTGCAATGAATGCCCCATGCTCAATATTTAACATCCGATTCTGAAACTCGCACACAAGAAACCAAAGTCTATAATATTTCCAATGAGTTTTTTCCAACATCAGTTCTATTCTCTATGAAGAAGTTATGACTTTTTTACCCGGAACACCTGTTTATTGACTAGCTTCAGGACTGGTCACAAACCCTATCTTCCACAGAGTGTATCTCCATAATTATAGTGAATCAAGAGTTGAAATTTTTACCACAGATACCTTGATATGTCTTCTCAATACCATAGCAATTTCACCATATGAATCGTTCTAGAAAAAAAAGTTATATAAAAAACGGTAAGATGACCTGAAAATAACATACCTTAGAACACATCATCAAAAGACTTCATCCTCCCTTGAAATCCAACCTTCTTTACTTCTGATTTCCTATGAAATTCAACTTGTATAAAAAAGAATGTATAATGATGTGTATTTATACCATTTATTTCACTTCCTTTTAAAATTAGGGCCGACCTGACACTTTCTTATTTTGTAATTCTTTTCTTTAATTATATTCAGGCCCTACATGTACTTCTTCAATTCACTTTGTCATCTTCAAAAATTCATTTCTCCTCAACCATGAGGATCCACGTGAAGTGCCATATACTACCGGAAACAAAATGATGTATACTATCCATCCATGGGTGTTGTATATGCATGTGCATTGTCCTTCATTTCCAAATACCTTCATCAATCTTGTAGTCCAAAACCCATGACTAGGGTTGCCATCAATGAAAAAAACCAATCTTCCAACAATCTCCCCCTTTGTCATTGATGCCAACACTCATGCTCCCCCTATCATCATGATCCCAATTTCTCTCCCTCTTTGACATCAATGGAAAAGGTTAGGGATGCTCCCTCTGAGTTTAATTTAAAGATGTAACCATCTTCTTTGGGGTTTCTCCCCCTGAACATGTGGCACTCAATAATACTTCATCCTTATTTTTGGTATTTGGGACTTTTTCTTCCTTAGAATCCTTTTGTGTGGCTTCTATCTCCTCTCTCTTATTCATGTCTAGGATGTATATGTTGTTCGGTCTTCTTGTTGCAGTTGCAACCAATATTCCTGAGTTATTTTCTTTGATTTTACATTTTCGGGAGTCAAATGTAAGAGTGTATCCTTGATCACACATTTTACTAACACTGAGTAGATTATGATTTAAGTCTTCAACCAATAGAATATTCTTTTCTTTTACATTTTTTCTTCCAAGCTCTACTAAACCTTCTCCAAGTATTTTGGAAGATGAGTCATCTCCAAATGCAACATTTCCACCCTTTCTCTTCAAGCTGATGAATTTGTCTTGATCCCCGGTCATGTGTGAAGAACATCCACTGTCTATGTACCAGTCATCTTCTTCTTTAAATTCTTCAGCGGTTAATGCTATTCGACAATCTTCATTATTTGGAATCTCTTTCCTTCTCCATACTGTGGTTGGCATAGGGACATCTTCATTCATATATCTACAATTTCCTGCTTTGTGACCAAGATAATTGCATTTGTAGCATACACTATTTTTGTCCATCAATGGGTAAAATGAATTATAACTTATGTTGACAAATCCATGATTATTTCCATATCTTATGCTTACACCATTCATGTTTCTTGCGTATTTGTTCCTTTCATTGATTCTGGAATTAATTGCCATATGTCCAAAATGTTTGCAAGTATAACAATGACCAAGAAAGAAATTTTGATACCTGGGAGTAAGCGACCTTCTTTGTGATGTAGTCCATCTAGGTTCATGATATACTCTTCTATAGTTTCCTTCATACTGATTGAATCTTCTTTGATTCCTGAAGGTAGGAGGTCTTCTTGGATATTCATCTCTTTTCTAATCATTCCTTCTTTCTGGTATCCTGGTCCACTTCTCATCAACTATATGTGTAGCTCTTTCTTCAACCTTCTTGTTGGTATTTGCATCTTCTTTGTATGACGTTTCACCCATGCATCCAAGATGTGTTAATTCTTTTGGCACTTGTGATTTTCTTAATCTATTCCTCAATGAGACAACTTCTTGTTCAAGTTTCTCACAATCTTCTTCTTTCTTTATCATTTGGACCTTCTTTACTTCTGCTATTCTTCTTTCTTCCTCGAGTAGATCTTTCAAGGAAATGGTTTCTTCTCTTAGTTTCTGAAAGTCTTCTAATTGTTTCTTTAAGCTTACAAGTGTTTTTTCATAACTACCCAATTCACTTCTTAGTTTTCTACACGTGTCTTTGAGCTTGCTATTTTCAATCTCAACATGCTTCAATTTTTTAAGATTCTCATCTTCTTGTTGAATCATTTCTACTTCATGATTTTATTCTTCTTTATTGTAATCTCTTTCAATCCTTGGATGAGGACATTCAAATTCAACATTTCCTACTCCTTAACAATTAAATCAAAAGAACTGACCTCTATTTTATTCTTTGAAATCTGAGATGTTGTAATCTTATTCAACTTCTTTTTCTTCTTCTGCTTCTTCCCTTGCATAAAGTTCTTATAGCCTATCCAAAAGATCTTTTGCTGATGCACATGATCCCACCTTGGATTTTAATGAATATGTCAATTGATCTAGGATGGTGTCTATTCCCAGTTTGTTGTTCCTTTTTTCTTCCTTCTGAGCTGCAGTCTTTGTTTTATTCAAAGCATTTTATCCTAAAGAAACTGAGAACCAAGCATCTGCCCCAAGATATTTCAAGTAAGTTTCCATTCTATTTTTCCAGTATTCAAAATTTCTTCCATCAAATGGTGGAATCCCATTTGAAATGTTGTCTTCCATTTCTGCATAGGATCTTCCTTCTAGTGGTTAATCTGTACTGAAGGTAACCCACTCTGATACCAATTTTTGATACTGAGAGGGGGGTGAATCAGTATCAAGTACAATTTAAAAAAAAAATCAACTTATACTTAAAGCATTCAATTATATCCAATGAGAAATTAACAATAGTATAAGAGTTACACCATGTACAATATATGAGAAATAATCAATAGTTATTGTTCAAGGGAAGTAATGACTTCCAAAGGTAGCTACAACTTCCAAATGTAAAGGGAGGGATAAACCTCCAAGAGGAAGAT
>ML782051.1:387003-401783 GCA_009831015.1 Picea engelmannii
ATCATGAAATAGAATGTCATGTTTTTGGAATAAAAGTTGAATTTCCTTTCGAATTAATTGGAATTCCTAAATGAATTATTGTATGTACTCTCATGATAACTTCATGTGGTTGACGCAGATGAGATGATGTTGATAAAAGTTAAATTGTTGGCTACGAAGAGTATCTCGGGAAGATGCTGCTTGGAAACCTTTGAGGGCAGTTGGAACTCCTGGAGCCATGGTGCTCTAAGACTTCCGGTCCGATCTGTTCCTGCAACCCAAGGTAAGGGAGATTGGCAGCTGAAGAACTATCCAGGTGACAGAGAAGGTGCATTCTCCTGGGGTGGAACATGCATGTGGAGAATGAGAGACCGTTGGTTGGAGTATTGCCGAGGTTGGAATGGTTGGACTGCTGCTGAGGTCTGGTACCTTAACCTAGACGATGTGGATAAGGATTGTGGACCATGGCTATCTTGGGAAGCCATTTCCCGATGGAGTCATAGCTCTGCTCCGGGGTGGGAGGTCTTCTCATTCAAAAGATAAGTACAATTCTCTATTTTATTATATGATGTGTATATTGTATATAGTTTTAATGTTATTGAATTTGTTTGTATATACATACATATACATTGCATAGATGATTGCATTACTGCACCCACGACTGTACCTAAGGTATCTCATATTTCATTACTTAAGAAATCTATATACCTGATGCTAATCATGTAATCGATTGGAATGCGATTCAGGTGGAACCAGAAAGTGTCCTGCAAGTGGACAGGAAAGGAAAACAGCTCCGGAATCGAGCTATAGATCTTGTAAAGGTCCAGTGGAACTGGTACGGTCCTGAGGACGTGACATGGGAGCATGAAGAAGTTATGCGGGTAGAGTACGTGCATATTTCTGCAAATTTTGAAAGGCATGCAGAGACAGTGTAAGTTGCACCGAGGACAGTGCAAAAATAAGGGAGGGGGATTGTAATGTCCCCAAGGCCGAGCCCTTTATAAATATGATGTACGAAACAAATTGTACATATGTGTTATAGGCCGGTGAGCCGAGTTCCTATAAGATGTAGGCTTATGTGTTTGTTAGGCTAGGGAGCCTAAGTGTTGAAGGCCAGGAGCCTGTTGTTGTACTTGTAAGTATGCAGAATATTTAATAAAATATAAACACCACCAGGTACAGACCGACCACGATGAATGAGTGAAGGGGGACTGAGCGTCAACAAAGTGGGCAAGGAATTAAGGGCTGGAAGGTGGGAAATGGGCTAAGTGTTGAGCCTAGGGGGGCTTAAACCTGGAAATAATATTTTAATATTATTTCAAAAGATATGTGCATCAGATGTTTTTATCCTAAGTCCTTTTGGAAGGACACATGATTTCCCAAGTGGTGGGAGGAATGCGTGCTGGTGGAACGCATGTAGTCCCATGGGTGAAAAGTGTCAACCCTGGCACATGCACTAAAAGGCTGGGATGAGCTGTGAGAAAGGTTCCTCCTCCACAAATCTCACAGACTACCAGGAAGGGAGGGGTCTGACTCTTGCATAAAAACCCTCGTACATCCTCTGAACCGAAAAGGGTGTATCTTTGTTTGTCCGGGATAGCCGGTACACCCCCGGTCTGAACCGTCTGAACCTTTGTGACCCTTGCGTGGATTGTCTATCACACATTCCTGACACTAGAGCGTGAGTCTATCCTAGGTAGAGCAGAAGGGAAACGGGATTCTTCCGGGGCAGAGAGTCTGGGTAGTTCCCAGAATCAACACCATGAGACCTGGCCGCCATTGTTGAGCTTGTGTGAGAAGCCCGAGTCTGTATTCCCAGATGACTGTGGTGGTCATGCAATGCTGGTCTGCGCATGGCATACTAGCCAAAGTAAGCCATTGCTAAGCTTGTGTATTAGCCCTCTCTAGGTGAGGGAGGTGGTTGATGTTGGAAGAGGCAGGTTGCCAGGCCTGCGAGCAACTCTTTCCAGGTGAAAGAGTTTGCTGGGAAGTGGTTTCTTCCAGAGAGTGTCTAGCACCAGCTACGAGCTCAGAGACTTCCTGATCCAGCCTATTGTTGAGACCCAGAGAGGGAGGTTAGAACCGATGGACTGTGCGTGTGAAGGTGTATTCTCCTGGGGTGGAACATGCATGTGGGGAATGAGAGTCTGGTAGTAGTGGGCGTAAGATGGCATCTTTGGGAAGAATCCTTCCAGATATTTTTGTGTTGTTTTTCTCTGTAACCTCAGCCTAGCCTAGGATTCCTATCCTTGTGGTGGAGCTCAGTCCTAGCTCGGGGGTGATCCACTGTTGAGATGATGAGCAGTGTGGTCTAAGGCTGGGAGGTTCGTGGAAGGCCTGCACTTCGTTGGTGGATTTCACCACTGTTACAAGATAAGTATCTAACTATGTTCTTATCACATTTTGGCATGACTATGTTGTATATATTATCATGTTTTCCACAGTGTATATGAATTAGTATGAAGTGCTATTGATTGTTAATTATGGCAATAATTCATATGAATACTCTGTGTAGAATGTGTTTACTTGTTTAAATGCATGTGGACTATATACTGGACTGTATGTGTTATGTGAAAAGAGTGTACATATTTTTATATAGTGCATTAAAATCCTTGGTAAGAAAAAAGGTACACTACACCTTGAATGCTCCTCAAAAAGAAGTTATAGAGAGAATGGTAGACTTTATTCAATTTTGGTCTATTCAGGAGAGTGAACTTGCATAGAATGCCCCACACTCAATATTTAACATCCGATTATGAAACTCACACACAAGAAACTAAAGTCTGTACTGCTTCCAATGAAATTTATCGCACGTCATTTGTATTTTTCGATGAAGAATTTTATGACTTTTTTACCCAAAACACTTGTTTATTGACTAGCTTCAGGACTGGTCACAAACCCTATCTTCCACAGAGTGTATCTCCATAATTATAGCGAATCAAGAGCTGAAATTTTTACCAAACGTACCTTGATATGTCTTCTCACTGCCATATAAATTTCACCATCTGAATCGTTCTAGAAAAAATGTTATAGAAAAAATGGTAAGATGACCTGAAAATAACATATCTTAGAACACATCATCAAAAGACTTCATCCTCCCTTGAAATCTGGCCTTCTCTACTTATGATTTCCTCTGAAATTCAACTTGTATCAAAATGAATGTATAATGATCTGTATGTGTACCATTTATGTCACTTCCTTTTAATATTAGGGCCGACCTGACACTTTCTTATTTTGTAATTCTTTTCTTTAATTAACTTCAGGGCCTACATGTATTTCCTTCTTCAATTCACTTTGTCATATTCAAAAAATCATTTCTCCTCAACCATGAGGATCCACATGATGTTACACATACCACCAGAAACAAGATGATGTATAATATCCATCCATGGGTGTTGTATATGCATGTGCATTGTCCTTCATGTCCAAATACCATCATCAATCTTGCAGTCCAAAACCCATGACTAGGGTTGACATCAATGAAAACAACCAATCTTTCAACAGGGAAACTGTTTAATATTGACATCACAAGCAGCGTTGTCTTCTGTGTATTCTACATTGTAATGGAGAATTCCCTTCAACCCCATTTACCGAATACATTGTAACTCATAAAAAACATCTCTGAGGATCCCTCCCGTGCATAAATGAGAATAGGTGGATTTAATGTTGGGTATTTTGAAAGGAGCGGTATGCTCGGTGAGATGATACAATGATTCAATCAAGCTATATGAGGAGTAATTCCTCTTTTCTCCTTTCATGTTGATACTGGAAGATGGTGCAAGTGATTCATCAGATGAATCGACAAATTGAGCGACCTCACAATACTCTCGCTGCCCTACAACTTCATCTTTCAGAGAAATTCGCAGAAATTTCCTGAAGTATTTTGTGCTTGAATGTTGATGAAGAGATTGTAATAATCCGCACTCGGTGATCAGAGAGAATTCTCTCACCCAGAAAGTTTCTCAATTTCAAAAAATCCATCGTCCCACAAAATCCTTCAATTTCACTAACTTTTCTCTCCTTGATCGATGTTTCAATTTCTCTTCCTTTTAAATGTTTTGTCAAGAACAAGCGAGTGAATAATGTGCGTCATTTGGAATATGTTGAAAATAAATAAATAGAGGAGAGAAAAAGAATAAATAAATAAGGACAAACAAATGGGCTTATAATTGTATAGAATTGGTCGGTTGAAATGATTCTTAATGTGTTTTGTCCACTTTGTTTTTATTTTAATATCTTCGTGTGGATTTTTATTTTATTTTTAATTAACATCATGTGGAGAGTTCTTAAGTGACATCGCAATGTTTTTTAAAACTTCATTTTATGAGTCCATGCCCAAAGGAGGAATTGATTCATTCGGGTCAAATTATTTTGACTTTGTAATTATAATAAAAAAAATTGTATATTATTTCTATAGTGATTAACCGATATATCTAGCCACCTCTAGATCCAACGATCAAGATTTTTAAGTGAATCCCTAAGGGTCTCCACACCCAACGAGACTACTCATATCCACTCGACCAATCAACAATCGAAGCGTGGCGATATAGTAGACATGTTGGCGGAAATGTTGACATACCACGTCGTTAGAACGTCATCGTTCTCTTTCCTCACTTTAACAAAACCTGCAGTGATCTACGATTGGGTTTCCATCTAGCCTATACATCGATCAACTATTCTCATTATTTATCACAACCTTTATCATTGTCGGCCCTCTTGAACCATCACTTATTTTAACCAATTTTATATCTCCTACGAAGATGTGATTATGATCGATGATCTAGATTCTCTTCAATTTACTCTTGACTGATCAATGACCTTCATTCCACCATAGGATTTTCGTCGTCATTAGTATTTTCACAAGTCCCAACATTTGGTCGTTCTAGATGATGATTCCTCTCTTGGTGAAGGGATGAGATTTATTCACCCAACCATATCAACAACCAAGATCGTCATCATCTCAACCACAGGGATTTATAGGTTATCAGTCTGAATTTGGGTTTAACCAAATCGAAAATTATAGCAAGTCTTCACTAGGGTTTCACTGAGGTTTCAACCCCCCTTTTGCAACAAGCACTAAGCCTGCTACTTGGCACACGATGAGGAACCAACTCTCATATCCATTCACATAAAATAGAGGGAAAATAACACAAAGGTATATTGGCTTCCTCTGGCCTTCAACCTGCCATTATTACAAGATCCCATTCTTCTTAGACGTTATTGTTCATTACTTAATTTATATGCATGATTCCATTTCACCGACCACTCATTATGAAGTATTGCTATCATTCAATATGATTAAATGGTTTTCCTATTCATATGTGCAATACACATGAAATTTCCTCAATTTCTCAATCATCTAAGTACAAAGGATTTTCTTTGGAACAATGTCAAGCCCATTAACCTGACATAGACATTTAAAACACAAATACATGTACCCAGCCAATCATATTAATTCATTTCCAGAGAGTGTAAGGTACACTTATATATTACAAGATGTGACTAGCTAACTGACTATGGATGTATGCCTTTCCACCCAACCGTAGGCTTTGCATGATCTATCACTTTGATAGCAAGCCAGCCACATGCAAAGACATGATACTACCAAGGAATTCTCTGCACTTACTCCCTACATTTTCTTGTCGCATTCATTTTCTACAAGTCTTTCTCTTCGACCGATAATCTGAGTTCTTCTACTCCAAATGATTAGAATCCCCCGCTCTCTCCTTATGTGTCTCTTGCACATAATTTATTGGGAAGGTTCTTGACCTATCCTCTTTCTTCTATCAGAAGGAACCCATGGGGTCAATCTCAGGGTGTAGGAAACAGTATGATCTAGATTATTTTCGGCACAAAATGAGAGTAGAGATATAATAAAGAAATGTATAGAGATATATCGGATATCCAATAATATAACAAAAATATATCAGAGATGCAAGCATAAACACATAGATATAGTAATACACAAATTATATTAATGAGCGAAATGTACAAAACTGTAGAAATATAAAGTGAAAGACTCACTAGAATGGTGGCATCTTATCTCTGAGAAGAGATGTGATGGCTACTCACATTCATAATAATATGGTTACAATGAAGATCTAAAGGATTTTTTAACATAAATAAAATCCAAAACCCTAACCCCGGAAGATGAAAAACCAACAGTTTTTTGGACCCTGTTTTGGGTAGTTTGGTGTATCAACTTCCCCGGGACGTAACTTTGGCATACGATCTCTGATTGGGGAGCAGGATAGCTCATTGGAAAGGAATCATCGAGGAGATTAATTTTTGGGGCACAATCAAAGCCTTTGGATTTTGTTGAGTTGATCGATCCTAAAAAAAACTTCATTTAGGCCCTCGAAATGGCCCCAAAAGTTTAGGAACCAAAAATATGCTAAAAATAGTAAGTTGCCAGAAGACTGTTTTGAGCCAGTTGGAATAGGTGGGTGGCCACAGATATCCACCTGGATAAATCCTGCCTCCTTAGGAAGTAATGGTCTCCATCGTGTTGAGTGCCCAAGGGAGAGGGGAAAGCGCTTATTGAATTTGCATTTTGATGAGTTGCTTTCCTTGTTGGAGAAGTTGCATTGCTTAGCTTGTTGAAGGTTGTCATGAACCTGTGGCTGGAAGGGTTGGAACTTTTTAACCAATCTGGATATATGAGATGCCTGTGTGAAGAAGGAATATTTACGCTTTGCTACAATATTTATGACCTACTTATGTTTGATAAAAGGTGCTTGGACTGAGGCTGCAGTGGTTGTAGTGTCCTTCTGTTCACCTTTTGAAAAAATTGTGAAGAAGTTGAATATTGTAGTATGAGATATTATCTTGCGGAACTGTTTAAGTTGGATAGTAGTCAAAACTACTTCTCGTATCATGTATAGATGACCCCCCATAGTAGCAATGAAACTACAAGGTCGAGACTCATAAATAGCATGGCACTTCCACATATATGGATGGTCCAAGAGAAAATACTACACATACAGGGGAGAAACATCACATAATACCTCATACATGAAGGGATGGATGTTGTATGACAATCAATGATGTTGGATGACACGAATATCTCGTCCCTGGCGAAACCACCCGATGCTGTATGGTTGTGGGTGTGGTGTTGTTGACAATTCCAATTGTTTGATGAGCTATGTTGAGATGAGCTTCTTTTGGCTTCCACTATCAATAATAAAATGCAACATGGTCCCCTTCACTCACATTTGTGAATGAAAAAGGCTCTCCCCCTCTTTAGGATCTGTTGGTTCTTCTGGTTGAATTACTACAGTTGCGACAATAGCAATGGGGTCTGCATCGATGATCTATCTTCTACCAGTATTTTCTGAATCGAATTCTGAATCAGGGTTCAACTCCTTTTCTTCGATCTTGGCCACCAATGACTATTTTTAGAAACATTCATCGATGTTGTGCCATGGGATTTTTTGAAAATCATGCCATTTTCCAGTGTCCTTATTCATCTTTTTGTTACCCTTTTTTTGCTTGTGGCTTGGGCTAGTTTTCTAAAGGATGGCTTTTAGGGTCATCTTTACCATACTTTGGTTTTTTCAGATTTGTAGACTCTAATTCCCACTTTTTTTGGTGCTTAAATTTCTACTCGATTTTAATAGCATATCAATAAGAAACACCCAATGATGACATGTCCAAAAAATCCATTTTAATTTGGATGTATCTGTGTAGATCCCCATGGTATTTTAGAACTAGATGCCACTCAGAGTCTTTGATACTCAACCTGGTGCACAAGGTATGGAAGGTATTGGTGAACTACAACACTTCTTGGCCTCTATCTTTTTGAAATAATTGATTATTTGGTCCTCCAGGGAATTTGATTGAAATCCCTTTGTCTGGGATTTCGGATATGCCTTCTTATTTCCCAGGAGACTCAGGGTCAGGTGGTGATGGTGGGTCTGCCTTGGCAACCCCGCCAGTTTCTCCTATTCCCTCCTCCAGATTATTAGATATTCCCTCTTCTAAGGGGTTGAGCAGTGGGAGATCTGTCTTTTGAAATCTCTGCTCAGTCCCTTCAGTTTTGTTATGAATCTCAATGTGGGTCGTAGTTGGTGAAACTACTGCCTGAGGGATTCGGGTGGGTCCTTTCCTAGGTCCAACCAAAGCTTGAGATTCACCCTTTTTGATGATTTCGTCTATGAAAGTGCTTCTTCCAGGGATCATCGAACCCTGGGTTTTGGTAAGTTTTTGTGGGGGTTTTGGTTTTTCAAGATCCTTCTTTCTAGTCATACACACTTCACACAACAACAAAATAAATTTCAACAAAAGAAAACACCTACGAAGCCTCTTAAATGTCAACTGGAGGTAAGCATTGACATAAGAAGTTTACTTATTACTTGCGTAGGTTATTACCTTCCATCTTCAATACCTAGTCCTCCAGAGAAACAACCTATGCTACCTTTGACATTCTCCCCGGCAATGGAGCCAAAATGTTGGTGTCTAAAGATGTCCTAAAAACAACCTTAGTTTAACATTAATTTATCAACTTGAAGATTCATTTTTTATCTCAAGAATATCAGCAAAGTCTATGCAGGTAGCCTAAAATTGTGTAGCTAAACCAAATCTGAGTTCATCAAAAATCAAGTTCCTCAAACGTTCACCAAAGATTCTACGAACTAATGGAATTGAAATCTGATTACTAAGATGCTATAAAGTGGAAAGGAACTAATCAATCTATTGAATTCTCTTAACTAAAAAACAGTAATTGAATCTAAGTAAGGACTTGTAGAATTAACTATCAATTATGAATTCTAATTACTGGAAAGGAAATAACGAATTACTCTATCTACATAAATAAACAACAATTGTAATCTAGTCGGAAGGGACAAATAATGTAACTTTTATCGAAAGGAACAACTATTGTAACTTTAACCAAAAGGAACAACAATCGTAAATCTAAGGAAAAGGAACAACACAAATGAAAATGTGAGGAACTATCAAGCAACAACTTCAGAAATTGAAATCGTAACGGAAATCATTAATACTTGAGGGAAATGTTTTTCTTCTCTACGCAAACAATCATAAAATAATTAACACACTTATGCATTTATCCTTGGCTATTGTAAAAGAGATCCGAATAAAAAAATAGAAATCGAACTTCGAACTAATACAATTACAGAACAAGACAGTAGCTCCTTCAGACTGGGCCCTTGGTCTTCAGAAGTACTACTACGAGAAACTCAGAACACAGAAATGGTAGAAACACTCAAAACTTTATTTGATTCCATAGCCAATGAAACATTTACAAAAATTTCTTGTGCAGAGCAATTCTGAATCTAAATACTTGAATGTGTTTTTTCTCCTTTTTCCTGGATCTATTGCCCTCTTATATATTACAATAATGTGGGTAAATCAAGCTATCCTGAGGATCGAAAGATCCTATAAAGTTACAATATAGAAAATTCATTATCTTCAAAACTGCTTTGCGCCTAAAAAGTCTTCAACCTCCAATAGCTTGCGCATAGACAAGATCTCTTTGGTTATCTTTGACAGTTATTTATCCAATTCTTCAACAAAATCAAACCATTCCAATAATAACTTAGAATCTATTTAATAAAACTTCAATAACAACCCTAAGAGACATATTAATCATGTTCTTTCCTATTTAACCCTAACTATCTGAAGAATCAATCAAAATCATATCATGAACTGTGGGAAAAATGAAGATATTTATACCTTTTTCGTAACCCAACAGATAGCTTGAGAGGGCTATGGTAGTGGTGTTTGTATTACTTATCTCAGAGTCTTCTGAAAGGTATGGATAGATGGGAAATGATTTGTGTAATGACCATATTCCCCACATAGGGCGCAAGCATGGTTGGTATGCAAGCCCTTCATCTTCATGGAAGAGTATTATGCTAGGGTAGGTGGCACTGCGGGGGTACAGATTAGAGGTGCTTCTTTGGGAAGCTGAATGAGATTGTGTAATTCAAAAAATGTAGGGCAAAGGTGGGTTGGGTGTCCAACGGTAGTGAAAAGGGCACATGGGGGTTGGATGCATGGTGGGGAGGGGAGTGTGGATCCTTTCTTCCTCTTGGTGCCTCGTTGGTTGGTGTCATTTCCCCCTTTGCAAGTATATGGGTTTCTTGTAGTGGTAGTATTGCACCAAACTATGTGACTGGTTGGGTGAGTGGGTGGTTGAGCCACTAGTTGTGGACTTGAAATCATGGGCTAAGGTGGGATACATAAGCCTCGTACCATAGTTGTTGGTTCAAGATACAATACAGGGATGGATATCACCATATTTGGTAACGTGAGGGTAGCAACAACCTAGTATGATGTTACTCTCCAGGGGGGGGTAAAAGAAGGGTATTTTGGTAATGGAATGTGGGACTATTTTCCCAATAGGGATTTGAACCATCGTGGGTGGGTTTTTGGATAATTCCTCTTGGGAATATTGTAAGGGGGGTTCCTCAGGAATATTTTGTTGTGTAGGAATAGGGGTTGGGTTCTATGATTCCTTTAGGGGAGGGTTTTTAGGAATGTCTCTTCTATCTGAGGTAACGATGAAGACATGGTATACGCTTGGGGGTGGGAGGGGTGTATCGTTGGTATGAACCAATTAATGATGAGTCGTGAAAGATCCTTTGTTTGACATCTACCATTGGTAAAAGGTCAGCACTTGAGCAGATAAGTGGAAGGATGTTATCAGTGTGCCCTAACTGATTAGGCTCATAATGGGTCAATTGGTCAATACTGACGATCTTCCCATTGTGAGGGAATATTGTGGTGAGACATACATAAGATGTGATTGCTTGCATGGTGTACATGTATCTTCATCAAAAAAGGATATTGTAATCCAATTCATAATCTATAACTTCAATGTCAATGAGGATTGTCCCCCCCCCAATTCTACAGGAACATTTTGATGATGCAACGATGAATGGTGATGTTTCCAATCCTCATAGGAATTTGGAAGGAAATTAGTGATGGAAGATGTGGATCGACTTTGTGTAAGTTGAAAGTGATTAGACAAGTGTCTCCAAGGTCTATTGCCCCAAACTATGAAAGAAAATATTTTCTTTGGGATGGGAATATCTAGATAACCTCAAGTAATCACATGGCAATGGGTGATTGTGCAAGGTCGTCAACAAGGTGGTATTTGTGGGAGGCTCGAGCATGTGGGTTATGCACATTCCAACATAGTGGTGGGGGAGGAATTCAGGTGGTGGCTTTAGTGTTAGGATGAGGAATCATTAGATGTTTCCCGATCGGTAATGGGGGGGACTCAAAGTTGGTGGGAGGGGAATCAAATGGTATAGTGTATTAGCGGCTGAAATCTTGTAATAGGATTTCCTCTTATGTGGTGAGAAGGATAGTATGATCTGTTGAATTATTGGTTTGTGGTTGGTCGGGTTCAAGGAACTATCTTGTCTATTGTGGGCAAGGGGCAGTTTTTGGTTGTCTGTTGATGACACCTTGGTGATGGATTGGGTTATGTAATACTGCTAGTGGTAGTGGTGGAATGTAGTTGGGAGGTAATTTTGGTGGCCTTTGGAGTGGGGGAGGGAGTGGAGGGTTCATAAATTCCTTCATTTGTTTGTAATCGACTATGTGAGGGCATCGGTGGTTATCCATTGTTATTCCCCCCTTGGGGGTTTTCATTAACCTCATTTTGGTTACCCCCTGCTGAGGGATTTGGTTGTTGGGGGTTGCCCCCTTGTCCTTGGTTTCTATTATTTCCCTTTCTATGGCTTTTATTGGGTTAATGAGGGGGATTGGTGGTATTTAATTGTTCAAAATATTGAACTTGTTGAATAGGAGAAGGTTGGATAAAATTTACCCTTGCTTATTGTTGTCCATGTGATGGGGCATCAGCTGAGGAGGACCAGGGAAGGAGTAGTACGGGTTACCTTGGATAGGTCCATACTGCCTGTATGTAGTGGAGGTTCCTCCCCTAGGGTTGGGATTATATGTCATGGATGGTGAAAGGCCTAGATGTTGTACATGCACAGGGTGAGTGGGGGGTGTAGGGACTAGAAGTCTCATGATGGGAGGAGGAGGTGCCATGAATGGTGGTTGATGTGGTGGGGGAGGGTAGTATGGATTTCTCCTATATTTTGGTTGGTATGGATTGGCCCCAAACATGGGTACTGATTGAGCGTGTGGGTTTGTATGGGCCATGGACTCAATCAACTCATTGGAAACATGCGATTCTCGGGGTTTGTCTTGACCAAATGGTAGGGAACGAAGAAAATTACGTAACACTGTATAAAGATACTCTGATTGAGAGTAAAGTTCCTTCCTCAACAGAGATTTGCAAGAAGAAGTACATATATGACTCGACCTCTCAGTTTTGAGCTCGAAGGATAGGAACACAAATTATTTAAGCCGATCAAGGCATTATACGGATTGAAACAAACTCCCAGATCTTGGTATGAAAAAATTGACGATTACCTTCGTAAAGTTGGCTGTCAGTGAAGAAAATTTGGTGATACCTTATATGTGTGCCTACAGGTTAAAAATCTGGTAATTTTAGTAATGTATGTTGATGACTTGATCATTACTGGTAACAATGATGATCACATTTTAAGGTCAAGAAGGAATTAGATGTTGGATTTAAGATGACATATATGGGATTAGTTCATTACTATCTTGGAGTTGAAGCATTACAACCACCAAACAACATTTACATTATTCAATGTAAGTATGCATTTGAACTATTGAAAATATTTGGCATGAAATACTACAAATCCGTTCTCACCCCAAAGGAGGAAAATTTAAAACTTTCAAAACTTGAATGGGGGGAATTGGTAAACAACACTAGTTACAGACATTTGATTGGTATCTTGATTTATTTCACAACCAGTCATCTAGACTTATCTTGTGAAATCATTATTCTCTCAAGATTTATGGAGGAACCAAGGGAAAGGCATTGAAATGCAGCAAAATGAGTTCTTGGATATATTTAATGTATGAAAGATTATGGTCTTGTATACAAGAAGAATAGAAAATTTGTAATTGTTGGAAATTTAGATGCAGATTTTGTCGGAAGTGTTGATGAAAGAGAATCAACAGTTGCAAATTCTTCGACATAAGAAAAATATATATGAGCATGGGAAGCATCATGTGAGACAGTTTTTTTATGAAAAGTTTTATAGGATTTGGTAATTAATCAAACATAAGCTACTTCATTGTTAATTGATAGTTAGTGCCATTAAACTTGTTGAAAATCAAGTTTTTCATAACAAAAAAAAGCAGGTCAACCCAAAGTATTTTTACACCAGGACAATTATTGCAAAGGGCACCATCAAACCAATATATTGTCCTTTAGAACATAATATCTCAAATATTTTCATGAAACTACTTCACAAGATCAATTTTACTAAGTTTAGAGAAGAACTTGGTATTTGTTCCAATGTACTTTTGGATCAAAGGGGAGAATGTTAGATATTATGAACCTAAAGTACTTAGTATAATATTATTTTATTGTAATTAGGATTTTGTAGAATGTATTTAGTTATATTAGATAATGAGTCTAGAAAAGAAGCAACAAAATAGGAAATTGTTAGAATCTTTATGTAATCTACATGGACAATTGTAATACTCACGTGATTATGTGATAAGATGCCCATAACAAAAACTAGCTTAGAATTAGTATGATGAGCTTATTAAATCTCTCATTTTCTCTTGCATTAATTGTGTAAAGTATTTTTCTTCTTTAATAAAATTTGTGTGTCTGAGGAATATATATATTTTTAGAAGGGATATATATAATTTGAAGAATAAAGAATAAGCCATGTCATAAGTAAAGAAGGAATAATGAAGAAATGAATAATTCAGAGCTATCAAAGGAGGAAGAAAACCTCATGAGAGGAGATTAGGAAGGAGAGACATCTCAAGAGCTTCACGAATGATACTAGAGGAGTAATAAGGTCCTTACACAAGTATTTTTACTGTCTTTATGCAAGTATTTTTACTCTGTGATTGTTGACTTAGAGACGTGGTTGTGGATAAAGATTTAAAAAATGCTTAGTAATTATACCAAGATTTATCCTTAATAATTCTACAAAGATTTATCCTTAATAATTCTAAAAAAATGTTTAAAAGTTTTATGAGGTTTAAAAAGGGTTTTGATATTCTTTTTAGCTAAAATCTTAGAAATATGATCAATAACACCATAAATGTGGGGAAAATAAACGAAAGCTAAAAATAAAATAGAAAACTAAAATTGAATAATACTAAATATGGTTCTAACAACTTACAACTAAAAAATAAAATAGAAACATAACATAACTAGAATTGAATAATACTAAATATGGTTCTAACGACTTACAACTAAAAATAAAATAGAAACATAACATAACTAGAATTGAATAATACTAAATATGGTTCTAACGACTTACATTACAGATAAATTCATATAATAATTGTCATCTTAATCCCAAGCATCAAAGATACGAAATTGAAATTTTTTGGTCTCTTGAATTGAGGAGACAGTGATATCATTAACTACAACAAGGCATAACATAATGACGGTGTATCATCAAAATCTTTTAAGGATAGTCTCAACATAAAATCTTTTAAGGATAGCATCAACTTCCTCTTTATGTTGATTAAGGTAATCATCAAGATTGTGAACAGAAACGGTAGATTGCTCGGTAGAATATTTATCATTTTGGGAGGTATTATCATCTTTAAGGTTACCATCATCA
The DNA here is from genome assembly GCA_009831015.1 of Picea engelmannii. Lineage (NCBI taxonomy): Eukaryota > Viridiplantae > Streptophyta > Pinopsida > Pinales > Pinaceae > Picea > Picea engelmannii. The sequence goes on from ML782051.1 coordinate 401,655, forward strand.
TGGGAGGTGTGATTACCATGATGATCATCATCTTTAGGGATATCACTATCATCTTCAGGGGTATCATTCTCATCTTCTTCATCATGGTAATCATCCTCTTCTTTTTCAGAGGTATTATCCTCATCTTCT
>ML782051.1:403004-413582 GCA_009831015.1 Picea engelmannii
TGCTGCCACCTAAGCAATTGACTGACTCTCTCTAGCAGCTCTGGAGTACATATGGCCGACAATTTCAGGGACACAAATGTTTCCTGTTACACCAATAAAGAATAGGCCGATTTTATGTTGGGTATTTTGAAACGAGCAGCATCCTCGGTGAGATGATACAATGATTCAATCAAGTCGTATGAGGTGTACTTCTTCTTTTCGCCTTTCACGTTGATACTGGAAGATGGTGCAAATGATTCATTGGATGAAGCTACAATACTCTCGCCGCCCTGCCTCGAGTATTTCGTGCTTGAATAACGGCGGGATTGTGATAAGCCGCACTCGCTGATCAGAGAGGACGCTCTCACGGCCAAGTTTCTCAGTTTCGAAAAAGCCATCGTCCCGCAAAATTCTTCAATTTCACTAGCTTTTCTCTTAGGTTTCACTAACTTTTCTCTCCCCAGATGCATCAATTTCTCTTCCTTTTAAATGTTTGGTCGGGAAGGCGAGCGAATAATGTGCGTCATTTGGAATTTGTGAAAACAAATAAATAGAGGAGAGGAAAAGAATAAATAAATAAAGACAAACAAATGGGATTATCATTGTTAATGTGTTTTCTCCACTTTGTTTTTATTTTAATTATCTTCTTGTGGAGTTTTATTTTATTTTTAATTCACATCGTGTGGAGAGTGCTTACTCGAGATTGAAACATTTTTTTAAAACTTCATTTTAGATGGAAGGATGGCCTCGTTCGAGTCCTTGGTGAAGTTGGTTAGGGCTTGAGGTTTTGGTTGGGGATGATCATCGAGTTTAGGGAGGTAGTGGAAGCCGAGCTAGTTCTGGTGGAGGGTAGGTAGGAGTTTAGGGCTTCAGAGTAGTGTCAGTCTTTCGGTACGGGGGTTTCGAGGTTTGTGTATAGGGGCTTCTAGTTTTCATTTTTTCTAGGGTTAATGGCGATAGTTGTACAGAACCTGCAGGTTGTCCTAGGTGATGACCTATGGTGGAATTAGGAGGGCCTGTACAAATCTGATGATGTGTACAGGAAGGAATTATGCATGTACCGTAAAACATTATTAGGGGATGGTCATAGGGATGATAAAGTGACGACTGTGTTGGAGGATCAGTCTTAGTTGGGTACAAGTGTCGAAGATTTGTGCATTTCAAAGGATTTGAGATCCATTGGGATCAATGACGAACTGCTCGCTCGGGAATCGGGTAGGGGTAGAGGGTTTATTAACTTTCTGAAGCATCATTCCTCATTTTTTTTGCAGAAGGAGGGTTTAGGGGAGGAGACTGTGGTTAGGTGCCTAATCTCTGAGGAAGCGGGTCAGGGGGCGAAAAAACCTTCACTATTGTCTGTTGCAGTGAAGAAGACTTCTGGCAAGAGCATAGGAAGTGTCCAAGGGGTGCCAAAAGTGTCATTGGACTTAGTTTCGGGGGAAAAGACCAGTGCAGGGGCTGATAGGTGTCTGCGGGGTGTTGAGGGCGGTGTATCATGTGTGGATACAATAGAGGGAGATGTGCAAAAGGAAGGGATTTTTATCAAGAACGGAGTGGAGGCAACTAGTTGTGCTGGTTGCAGAGCGTGGAAGGAGAAGAGAGGAAATTTGAGGGTCACCCTTGGTTGCGACATGGGTATGGAGGCAGCTGGTTGTCTTTCTGTGAGGGGCCCAGTGGGTAGGTTCGGCTATGGGACTTTGGGTGCTAGGGATATTCATGATTGGGTGGAGGAGAGTTAACACCCAATGTTGGGTTATTTGTCAAAGATTTTTGTGCTAATTAAAGGTTGGTTATATTTTTTGTTTAAGTCAGCGGTGGATGTGGAGTCGATTTTGTAGAAGACTTGGCTGGTGAAGTCGGGAACCCTGATGTTGAAGCACTGGCACATCACCTTCAATCCGGTAAAGGAACATTTCAGGTATAGACATTTGTGGGTGCTACTTCCAGGTTGTCCTTTAGTGTTTTGGAATTTGAAGGCCTTGAGAGTGATCGAAAATGCTCTTAGTAAATTCTTACATGCGGATCCGAAGGTGTTGGAGGGGTCAGACATGCGGATGGGTAGAATCGTAGTGGAAATGGATCTTATCGATGGGCTTCCGACAGATTTAGATATCGAATGGTGTGGTTTTACTTTCCAACAACGTCTTGACTACATGGGGGTCCCTTTCAGATGTGTTGTCTGCAAAGGAACGGGTCATCTAAGGCATCAATGCCTGAGATATTTTTCGAAATTACCTGCGTCGGGTAAAGGTGAAGTGGAGCCGAAGACTAAGGGGCAGACCAAATTTGATGCAGTGTGGAGTGATTTCCTATCTTCACCATCTTTGGATAGTTCTATGGACTATGGTAAGTTATTTTATAAGGAACCTTCTTTACCTTTGGTTATGCCTGATTTCATTGATTCTAGGAGTTAGGGTTTAATGATAGTGAAGGCTTTGGATGAGTCTGTTACTAGGCGGGCAGTAGGGGGTGCTATCAGTGCGGGTGTGGATATAAGGGCTTGTTGTAGGGAGGGGTTTTTGTCGGGGTATAGTGAGGTGTTTGTTGTTGTTGAGAAGGTTGTGGATGGGGTGGGAGGGGGGTGTCCTAATGTGGATGGTCTTTCTGATTTGAAGTTGAAGGTTGCGGGTGACTTGAGGGAGCAACTGTAGGAGGGGGACTCTCTGTCCAGTGGAGATGGTTCCTCGTTTCCTCTTGTGAGTGGGCTCTTGGAGGAAAGGGAGGAATTGTCTCCTTTGTGAGTGGAAGAACAGCAAGACAAGTAGAGTTGGATTGAAGTGGAGGCGGCTGGCTTGGGGGATAAACATGATTCTCCTATGCGGTGTCATTTTAGGGGGGATAGGTTGCTTGTGGGTGAAGTTTGTAGTGTCTACGGTACCAATTATGTGGGTGTCTGTTGATCTTATTCGACAAGTGTCACTTGAGGATGGGTGTAGCATGGGTGGGGATTCATCATCGGAAACTATAAACAGTGATGGCCGGAAAACTTCACATGTTTTTTCAGAGATGGAGCAGTTTGTAATCAGTTTTATCTTGTCTTATCGAGATGTTCTTTCTCAGACATCTTTACGAGTTTATGATGGGGGGAACTTCTATCTAAACCTATGGAAAGGTTTGGGAAGAAGGAGTCTTCTAGAAAGGAAGGTGAGAGGGGATCGAGAGTCGATAAATCACTGTTAAAAGGGGTTGTTCTTGGCGGATTAGAAAAAGCGTTTTCTCCCCTTAAAACTCGTAGTGCAAGGAAGTTATTGAAGGAGAAGGAGGGTTCACAGGTTCCTAGTAGTGGGGTTCTTGATGGTCCTAGGGTGCTTAGAGATCAGAAATCCCTAGCGAGGGTTAAAAAATGATAGTGGCAACCCTAAATGTTAGGGGTGTGGGGGGATCTGCTAAGTATTTGGCCCTCAAAAGTTTTTTAGAGCTGGTAAAAACTGATGTAATTTTTATTTAGGAAACTATGATAAGTGAAGAAAAAGCGAGAGGTTTGTTGGCTAAGTTACTCCCAAACTGGTTATTCTGTGGGGAAAACTCAAGTGGAATTTCTGGTGGGTTTCTTTCAGCATGGAATCCGCGAAAAGTTGATTTCTATGCTTATGTGACTTCTGCATGCATCTTGTTGGAAGGTACAGTTAAAGATCTTAGTCAAAGCTTGAAGTTTCTTAATTGTTATGGCCCCTACTCAAAGAGATTGTATTTTTGGGAGACAACTAAGAAGGAAGGGCTCTTTAATGAGCACAACCTATTTTTTTGGGGGTTTCTAAATTTGACTACATCGTGTAGGGAAGTGTGGAGGGAGAATGCTAGAGTGGATCCACTTTAGCTATATTTCTCCCAGTTGATACAAGAAGGGGGGATGGTGGATGCTACGCCGATTAAATTCCTACCTACTTGGAGGAATGGGAGAAGGGGTCAGGACTACATAGCTAAAAGATTGGATAGGTTTTTCATAGATGAGAAGTTAATGGTCTCAAAGTTGAGATATATAACTTGGGTGTGCAATGAAAATATCTTAGATCATATGCTAGTGATACTTCATATGGAAAAATTTAAAGACCAAGTACAGTATCCTTTCAAGTTTAATTCGGTTTGGCTTGATGATCCTGAGTTTGTGGATTTAGTTAGATCCAGTTGGAATGGTTTGTTGGAAACAAAGGTTTTAAATCTGATGGACTATTTAGTAAAAAAGATTAAGTTATTGAATATGTTTGTGATTGTTTAGGAAAGGAAGAAAAAGGTTGTAGCCAAGCAAGAATTGGTATAGATTGAAATGAACTTGGATAATTTATACTCTGAGTTCCCAGAGTGATTTATGCAGAAGGTTGCTAAGGAACCGGTCATGGAAAAAGAAAAAAGGAAATTGCTTCTCTTAAGATAGCAGGAGGAAACCTCGAGACAAAAGAGTAGAATTAATTGGATGGCCTCAGGTGATCGAAACACCAAGTTATTTCATGCCTATGCAAGTGCTAGAAAGCAGGTTAATTCCATTTGGGATATTACAAAGGAGGATGGACCAATAATATCTAATACTCTTGAATTACATAAAGAAGTTGTGGACTACTTCCAAACTATTTTGAAGGCACAAAATAATATTGTTATCTCTGATCAACTTGATATTTTAAGAAACTATCCAATAATGTTCTCATAGGAAGAAGGCTCTAGATTGGATGAGCATGTTAATTTAGAATAATTACAAAAAACCCTCAAAGGTTTTAAGGTGTCAAAGAGTCCATGGTCGGATGGTTGGACTGTCGAGTTTTTCCTATATTTCTTTGATTTACTAGGTATTGATTTATTAGATATGGTGGAAGAGTCTAGGAGGAAAGGAAGAGTTTATAGTGCATTAAATTCTACCTTTATTTCACTCATTCCTAAGACTGATAAGCCATAATATTTTGGAGATTTTAGACTGATTGTTTTATGTAATATGGATTATAAGATCATTACTAAAATTATTGTTGCCAGGAATAAATCTTCTCTTTCTGTTGGAATCTCAAAGGAGTAATTTGAATTCCTTGAAGCCATACAAATTACTGAAGTTGTAGGAGTTGCTCAGGAGGTCTTACACAGTATAAAGCAAAACAATTTAAAGGCTCTAGTGTTAAAACTGGATCTGGTTAAGGCATATGACAGAGTGGACTGGGGTTTCCTAAGGCATCTTTTATTATAGGTGGGTATGAGTCTAGAAGCTATCGAATGGATCTTAGGGTGTGTATCATCTGCAAATTTGTTTGTTTTGATCAATGGAAAGCCCTCTAGTTTCTTTAAGAGTTGAAGGGGTTTAAGGTAAGGATGCCCTTTATCCCCTTTACTTGTTCTCCTTATCATAGAAGGTTCAAGTAGAGATATTCATGAACAGGTAGGGGGGAAGAACATTTAAGGTATTCCCGTGGATAGAGGATTATTCATTACACACCTGATGTTTGTGGATGATGTTATTATGTTTGGAAATGGAAACTTGGATGAGTGGGAAGTATTTAAGGAGGTTTTTGGAGCATTTTTTTAAAGCGACGGGGATGGTCTTTAGCACTCAGAAGTCAGTTTTTTTAGAAGATGGGTGGGAAGCAGATGAGATGGACTTGATAAAAATGACATTGCCTTATGATATAAAACTAGTTAAAGAAGGTTTTAAGTACTTGGGGTTATTTTTAAAACCAAACTATAACTTTAGATTGGATTGGATATGGCTCAAGAAAAAATTTGCTAAAAGAATTTTGAGTTGGAGTCAAAGATGGCTCTCTTTAGGGGGAAGGGTGATCCTAGTTAGTGATTGTTTGGGAAAGGAAGAAAAAGGTTGTAGCCAAGGAATAATTGGTATAGATTGAAATGAACTTGAATACTTTATACTCTGATTTCCCAGGGAGATTTATGCAGGAGGTTGTTAAGGAACCGGTCATGGAAAAAGAAAAAAAGAAATTGCTTCTCTTAAGATAGGAGGAGGAAACCTAGAGACAAAAGAGTATAATTAATTTGATGGCCTCGGGTGATCGAAACACCAAGTTATTTCATGCCTATCCAAGTGCTAGAAAGCAGGTTATTGCCATTTGGGATATTAAAAAGTAGGATGGATCAATAATATCTAATACTCCTGACTTACATAAAGAAGTTGTGGACTACTTCCAAACTATTTTGAAGGCACAAAATAATATTGTTATCTCTGATCAACTTGATATTTTAAGAAACTATCCAAGAATGTTCTCATAGGAAGAAGGCTCTAGATTGGATGAGCATGTTAATTTAGAATAATTAGGGGAAAATCTCAAAGGTTTTAAGGTGTCAAAGACTCTAGGGTCGGATGGCTAGACTGTCGAGTTTTTCCTATGTTTCTTTGATCTACTGGGTATTGATTTACTAGATATGGTGGAAGATTCTAGGAGGAAAGGAAGAGTTTCTAGTGCATTAAACTCTACCTTTATTTCACTCATTCCTAAGACTGATAAGCCATAATATTTTGGAGATTTTAGACCGATTGTTTTATGTAATATGGATTATAAGATCATTACTAAAATTATTGCTGCCAGGATTAAATCTTCTCTTTCTGTTGGAATCTCAAAGTAGTAATTTGAATTCCTTGAAGGTGGACAAATTACTGAAGTTGTAGGAGTTTCTCAGGAGGTGTTACACAGTATAAAGGAAAAAAATTTAAAGGCTCTAGTGTTAAAACTGGATCTGGTTAAGGCATATGACAGAGTGGACTGGGGTTTCCTAAGGCTTGTTTTATTATAGGTGGGTATGAGTCTAGAAGCTATCGAATGGATCTTAGGGTGTGTATCATCTGCAAATTTGTTTGTTTTGATCAATGGAAATCCCTCTAGTTTCCTTAAGAGTTCAAGGGGTTTAAGGCAAGGATGCCCTTTATCCCCTTTACTTGTTCTCCTTATCATAGAAGGTTCAAGCAGAGATATTCATGAATAGGTAAGGGGAAAGAACATTGAAGGTATTCCTGTGGCTAGAGGATTATTCATTACACACCTGATGTTTGTGGATGATGTTATTATGTTTGGAAATGGAAACTTGGATGAGTGGGAAGTCTTTAAGGAGGTTTTTGGAGCATTTTTGTAAAGTGACAGGGATGGTCTTTAGCACTCAGAAGTCAGTTTTTTTAGAAGTTGGGTGGGAAGCAGATGAGTTGGAATTGATAAAAACGATATTTCCTTATGATATAAAACCAGTTAAAGAAGGTTTTAAGTACTTGGGGTTATTTTTAAAACCAAACTATTACATTGGATTGGATTGGATATGGCTCAAGAAAAAATTTGCTAAAAGAATTTTGAGTTGGAGTCACAGATGACTCTCTTTAGGGGGAAGGGTGATCCTGGTTAAAGTTGTTCTTGATAGCATTTATGTTTATTGGATTTCCATGGAAAAGATCCCAATTTTTTTTTAAACAGTATTAGAAATAGGATGCTTAGTTTCTTGTGGTCGGGAATTTTTTTTATTGAAGGTATGCATTTGACAAGATGGAAAAACCTTGCAAAACCAAAAAGTCTATGTGGATGGGGTTTAAAAAATATTTTTTATTTTGGGAAATCCTTGGTAGAAAAATGTTTGTGGCGATGTCTTATGTTTCTTGATCTTTGGCATGAAGTGATGATTAAAAAATATATTAATAATAAAACAACGCAGGAGTGGTTCAGACAAGGTAGGTTTTCCTGGTCAGGTTCTTCAAATTTTTGGAGAGCACTCATTGCTTCTTTATCAATTATAATAAATTGGTTGATTTGGAAGCTTGGGAATGGGATGGTTATTAGAATTGGTTATGATACTTTGGTGGGTTCACATACTTATTACAAGTTGTCAAAGAGTCTTATCCTGAATTTGAAGGCCCAAGGGATTGAATCTCTAGCACAAGCTGGGACTAGTGAGGTGGAGGATATCACTTTTACTAGATGGAAAAAGGATGAGTCACTAGGGTTGGTAGGAGATAAAAAAGAGGAATGGAATAATTTTGTTAAGGGATTGGTTGGCTCGGATTTTGTAATAAATAATTCCAAATATATTCTATTGTGGTCTTGGGACACAAAAAGGGGACATGTCAATGCAAATCTTGCTTATAAATTTCGAATGGTGGAGTTGAGGGAAGTGGAACCTTATTTTTGGTATAATGAACTATGGAACTCGCAGTTACCCTTAAAAGTTAAATTGTTTGTTTGGCTAATGTTGAAGCAGAGAATTCTTTCTTGGGAAAATTTGAATAAAAGAGGTTTTAATGGGACAAGTAGATGCATCTTGTGTGGGATAAGTCAGGAAACAATGTTCCACATTTTTGTGGAGCGCAGGTTCATCAAGGATATTTGGTAGATAATTTCAAAGGATTTAAATTTAGTCATTCCTTGGGAAGGGTTTCAGATGGAAGATTGTTTTCAAAAGTGGTTAAAAAAGAAGGATAATGGTAATGAAATACCTTGCTTCATCTGTTGGGAGGTGTGGAAACACATAAATTTGGTCATCTTTGAAGATTTATCTCCTAATTTGGTTAGAGTTATCAACTGTATTTTATAGGATTTGGGTGCACTAAAATTCACACAGTGTGATAAGACAAGAAGGATAGATAGACCAACCTTTCTGGATTGGAATTTATCTGTGGGTTTTTTGATGGAGCTTCACAAGATGAAGTTTTAAAATGTGGGGTGGGTTATATTTTAAAGTGTCCATTATTGGGTAGCTACATATTAAAAATAAGTTTTGATAGGGGTACCAATACAAGGGGAGAACTCCTTGCTTTATGGTGTTTTCTTTTTTTTGCAAGAAATAAAAAGATTACAAGACTATATCTGGTTGGCGATTTAAATATTGTTATCAATTGGTTTGCTAATGATGGTAAATTACAGGTAATCTCTTTGCAGTATTGGATGGAAAAGATTAGGCTTATGAATGGGAGTTTTCTTTAGCTTGAAGATAAACATATTTGCAGAGAGTACAACCAGGGTGTTGATCAACTTTCAAAGGATGCTTTATTACTGGAAGAATATGGTATTTTTTGTGCAAATGTTACAGAAGGTCAAACAAACTTATTTGAAAGATTAGGAGTAAATCATTAAGGCATTGATGCAAGGAAGATCTTGATATGTTGTTTATTTTGACTTATAATACTGAAACAATTTTGTTATATGATTGGTTGTATTATGATATGGAATCTTGTAGTTTTTACAGTGATAGGAGGAAGTTCACTGTTTTTTTTATAAGATCATAACTCTTTGTCTATGTAGAAGGACTTTGGAAGTCTTGGATTGTTGTAAAGATCAATGAAAAAAACCTTATTATATTTACTAATATAAATCTTTTTGATTGTCTTGGATTGGTTAACAAAGGACAATTGTTAGAAGCACGAAGGTGAAAAGCTCCCACTTTGATTTAGTGTTCTCATTCAGCCGCTGCCATGACTGGCCAGGGTGGAGGGGAGCCGCTGCCCCCTCCCTCCCCAACCTCCTCCTTTCATAAATTAGTCGCAACCTGCAGCAAGAAGCCATCCCATTCGGAATCGCCAAGCTTCGTAAAGAGGCTAAATGATGTTCTAGAGATCAAACTTCCCCCAGACCACCCAATGAAGGTTGCACTGTCCCTCTCAGATCACGGCCTGGTAGGTCATTTCATGGGTCTTTGGCCCTCAGCCAAAAAAATAGACAACTGGATTCAAAGGAAGTGGAGGCCGCTAATAACAAACAGTGTAACCTTTTATGCGGTTGGAAGAGGATACTTTATTTTCTAATTCATCTCTCAGAAGGACAAAGATCTAATCTTCAGAAATGGACCGTACTTCATGGGCACATGGGGGCTCTATCTGAATCGATGGACCCCTAGCTTTGATCCAGCCTTAGAAGTACCAAAAGACGTCCCTGTATGGGTAAGACTCCTGAACCTGCCAATACACTACTGGACCTCCTCATCACTGCAAGCTATCAGAAATGGATTGGGACATTACATCGATAGAGCAGACCCAAAAGACCAGTACTCCTGTGCAAGGATTTGTATGGAAGTGCATCTAGAGGTAGGTTTGTCGGAAGCGGTAAAACTAAAGGTAGGGGATTGGCACCATCTTCAAAATCTGGATTATGAGAAGCTCCCGTTCAAATGTAGAGGATGTCATGAATACGGCCATTTCCAGCGAAACTGCCCAAAAAACCCAAATACAGAGAAGGCAGGGGAAGAAGGCTGGCAACAGGCCCGGAAAGGGAAACCGAAACCAAAATGTCCAAGAAGTGAAAAACCAGCTCCAACTCAAGACAAGAACCCAGGAAGCAAAGAGATGGCTAACAACTTCAATACACTAGCCCCGGAAAGTGGAGGTGAGATAGAGGAGCCGAGCAAAGACGCTCAAGGGGAAGCAGCAAGAGGTACCCAAACCCCTGAAGACAGAGAAACTCAAAAGACAACAGAAGAAGAGGAATACAATAAATCCCCTCAAAGGATTGGGGTGACTCAAGGCATAGAGGAAGGGGATATCTCATCTGGGAATGACTCGGAAGGAGCAAGTGAAGCTTGGGACACCCAAAAGAAACCAGGAAGAGGCAGGAAATCCAAAAAAGAAGAAAGAGATTAGGAAACCTACAGAGACATCCTAAAAGGTGCACATCCAACCATCAAACAACTGATCGGTGTGAGGCA
>ML782051.1:413597-430792 GCA_009831015.1 Picea engelmannii
CCCAAGGAGGCCACTCCCCCCCCCCCCAAGGTAATTAATGAAGTTAACCTCCTGGATCTGTAGGGGTCTCGGCAGCAAAAGGAAGGAAGAAGATTTGAAGGATATCATCAAAGCATCCAAAGAGGACATCCTACTCATCCAGGAGACCAAGATGAGTCAACAGGACTCTCTCAAAGTTTCAATGAACATTTGGAAGAACAACCAAGGATTAGCTGAAAATGCCAGAGGCACGTCAGGAGGGATTTGCACCCTGTGGAACACTACCAAAATAGAACTGATCAGCTCAGACACCTGCATGCATTGGATTCACACCCAACTCCTTCACAAGGATTCTAGTTACATGGTAAGCCTCTTTAATACCTATGTCCTGCAACATATAGAAGAAAAAAAGATCTGTTGGGAAACCCTCCAAGACTTCCTAAAAAAAATGATCTAGAAAATATCATCCTAGGAGGGGATCTAAATATAACCCTAACCCAAGAGGAAAAATGAGGGGGTTCTATTGTAAGAGACCCATCTAGAGAATGGGTAGAAGACCTAATCTCAGCCTGGGATCTAATCGACATCAAACCAATCAAAGGACTTTATACGTGGACCAACAAAAGGGTAGGATTAGGGCATATTTCTGCCCAACTGGACAAATTCCTCGTCCAAAGCTCTTTCCTAACTCTCGGTCTCATAGCCTCCTCAGAAATCCTCCCTCACAACACCTTCAACCATAAGCCTGTGTGCTTAGAATTTAAAACTGACAAAGGCCAGGGACCCATCCCTTTCAGATTCAACCTGTCATGGATACAAGACAAAGACTTTCTCCACCTAATATCCAACATGTGGATAAACAAGATCAAAGGATATGCCTTTTATGTTTGGGAAGAGAAGCTACGTAGGCTAAAGACTGCTCTAAAGTCCTGGGAAAAAGGACAACCAGACCCAACCACCTCACGCAAAGAAGCTTAAAGGTGCCTTGAGAGCCATCAACTGGATTTGGAAAACAAGGAGGTCGCACAGCAAGATCTACTCAAAGAAGGCCACCTCCAACGATAATGGCACAAAGCCTACAGGGAGGAAGAATGCTATTGGAGGCAAAAATCCTGAAGCGTATGGCTGAAGGAAGGAGATAAAAACACTAGCTATTTCCATAAGCAAGCGGAGGCAAGGAAGCATTTTAAGGCAGTGACAGAAATTCAGGCCCAAAACATTATAATCTCATATCAAGAAGGAATTAAACAAGCAGCCTTCAAAACTTTTGAAACCCTCTACTCAGAAACACAAAGGGAAAACATTGATCCCCATCGATACCCCCTCTCCATTATCCCAAATCTTATAAAGGATGACTTTAATCTCAGACTTTTGGAGGAAATTTCATAGCAGGAAATAAAGGAGGCATTAGATCAAATGAATCTGGACAAGGCTCCTGGACCAGATGAATTCACTGCCAGATTCTACCAACAATGTTGGGGGATAATCAAATCAGATCTCACCAAAATGATAAGGAAGTCGCAAATGAGCAACAAGCTAGGAGGGAGCACAAAATCGACCTTCCTAGAACTTATCCCGAAGGAGAAAGGAGCGCTCAACTTTAACCGCTTCCGGCCAATTTCCCTCTGCAATATAAGCTACAAAATCCTCACCAAAGTAATAGAAAACAGAATGAAAACAATCCTCCCTCTTATCATCCCAGAAAACCAGGGAGGCTTCATCAAAGGAAGGCACATTGCAGACAACATCATCCTAGTTCAAGAGGCCCTTCACTCAAGCATCTGGAGGAAAGACAAAGGTATGATTATAAAGCTAGATCTCGCCAATGCCTTTGATAGAATTAATCACAATTTTTTATTTGAGGTAATGAAGAAGTTTAGTTTCGATCAATCTTTTGTAAATTGGATTAAATCTTGTATAGGATCACCATGGATAGCCCCCATGGTGAATGGAAGAGTAACAAAATTTTTCCAAGCCTCCAGAGGGTTAAGGCAAGGGCGCCCACTCTCGCCCCTCCTCTATGAAATCCAAGCTTCTATACTAAGCTATCAGCTGGAAAATTCCAAAGCCCAAAATAACCTTTAGGGCTTAAGAATAGCATAAGGAGTGAAAGACATAAATCATGCTCAATTTGCGGACGATACCCTGTTGTTAGGCGGGGCAAGCCCAATAATTGCAAAGAAGTTCAAGGAGGAACTAGAAGCTTATGCTGTAGTTTCAGGAAGTGAGATAATTCAGGAAAAAAGAAAGATTTATGGCTGGAATATTACACCTAGAGAGATGATGGGAATTTCTAGAGTTTTGGGGATGGAAGGACACACCAACTGGGAGACCTTTAATTATCTCAGAATCCCTATATTCAAAGCTGCTCCAAGAGCCTCACAGTGGAACCACCTAATTGACAAACTTAAGAAGAGGATTTCCTCCTTGGGGGAGAATTGGCTAAATCTTGCAGGAAACATTGTCCTAATCAAATCAGTTCTGGCCAACGTACCCATTTATCAGAGCTCTTTGCTTCTAGCCCCTGGCTCCATGATTCAAAAAATAGAAGCAATGCAAAGAAGCTTCCTGTGGGAAGGTGGAAAGCATACAGGCAGGAAACTGCACCTGATAAGATGGGAAAAAATCTCCAATCCTCTCTTGGAAGGAGGCCTCAACTTCAAAAAAACCCGAGTACAGAACCTGGCATTGGGGGAAAAACAACTCTGGAATATTGTCAACGGTGAGCCAACCTGGAGAAAAGTAGCACTGTGGAAGAAATATTTTAGGGGAGCAAGAGAGCGATGCATAGAATACCCCTGCAGGGAATCTAAAGGATCCCCTATCTTCACCCTCTGCAAAAAGGCCATGCCCCATTTCAACCCCCATCTCACCTAGGTGCTAAGAAATGGAAAGAAAATCAAAATCTGGCATGATTCAATTCTACGAGACCCTCCTCTAGACTTGAGACAGGATTTGTGACGCCTCAAAGAGTGGATGGACAGTCATAACTTAAAGTCACTCTACGACATCTCAATTTGGGAGAAGGACAGATGCAAGTCGTGGCAAGGATGGGGAGTGGGAAACATAGCCCCATATTTAGAAGGGGACTGGTGCACTCTTAAGCTTTGTTTATAGGGGAAATCCCCCTTCAAAAAACAAGGGAAGGACGAGAGAGGCTGGGGAAAGAATGCTAAGCCCTACACCACTTCCAATGGCTATAGACTCACTCTAAACATCCACAATGTCCCACCTAACCTGATCCTCTGGAAATCCATTTGGTAAACCAAATCCATACCTAAAATTGATATGTTTATCTGGACTCTTGTCCATAACAACATCCAAACAGGGGAAAACCTCCAAAGAAAAGGCTGGGAGGGCCCCTTCAGATGTCCTCTTTGTCAACAGGCTGAAGAAACTTCAGATCACCTCCTCCTCAATTGCGTCTATTCCAAAGAAGTTTGGAGGTTGGCAATCGGAATTCAAACTGAAGTCCCCTGCCTTCAAGACATCAAGATACTTCTCCAAGGTTGGGATTCCCTTTACCCGTTCCAAAAATAGAAATGAAGCTATGCCTTTGAGCTTTGGAGAGTCCTCTGAAGATTTATCATGTGGGGACTGTGGCTGGAAAGAAACAACAGAGTCTTCAGGGATAGGAAAAGGAGCGCACCCACAGTGGCAGCCACCATTCAATCATTCTTCGGAGAAAGCGCCCCTTACCTTTTTCAACCAAAATGCAGTGGGAAGCAGGATGAAAAGGAAGAGCTCTAGATGGATCAATTTAGAATTCAAAGGCAAATTGGGAGCACAGCTAATACCCCGCACCAAGAGGATTGGGAAATAAGGAAAGGAAAGCAGGAGTTTGTCAAATGGAAAAAATAAAGGAAGGCCTACATACTGTCCTTCGACGGGGCCTCAAAAGGAAACCTGGGCCAAGTAGGTGGAGAACGGACAATTGAAAGTCCCAATGCAAAAACAATGGTAAGATACACCCTAGGTGTAGGTATTGATACCAACAACAACGCAGAAGCCATGGCATTGTGGCAGGGACTGTATCAAGCCAACAAGCTTGGGATCCAGAACTTGGTCATAGTAGGAAACTCCAGACTAATAATTAGAACCATTATCCAGTATTCCAAAAACCAAAGTGCGAAGCTAAACAACCTACTGGACAAAATACATCTCCTTCTTAAGAGCTTCACCTCATATAAGTTATTCCATGTTTTATGAGAGCTAAATGAAGCTGCGGATGCTGAAGCAAATAGAGGCACCCTCTTGGCGCCGAGAAATTTGAATCTAAACGGTTCATTGTCCACCGTGGAGATGTCGTGACTCATGAATACATCATGCACTCATTTTTACAAGTGGCAAAGAGGGGGACAGGACGACAAAGACAACAATCAGGCTCAGTCAGGCCAGGACCATGCGATTGGGTGAAAGGGGCAAAGGAAGGATTGAGTAAGATCAGATCTTCGACAGGGAGGGGACAGAAGAGCACCTCGACCATGCCTCTTGAAACAAGCAACTAAGGATGAAATGATGAAGGCCAAGGAGGGCGCACTTAAATCAACGATGAAACCACAGGCTCAGAGCAGTTCTATGCATAACTATTCTGTGAAATTGTCTTTGAAGACCCAGGGTGCGTGAAGTAGAGGAGGTTCCAAGAGATGGCAGCAAGCTCCAGCAGCAAGCCAACCATGGAGGAAAGGCTGAAGCTTATGGACTCAACGTTGGAGAATCGAAAACAAATGTTACAGTTCCAACTAGATTTTTTAGAGAACCTGGATACAGAAACAGGTAGAAGGATGGGGAAGCTGGAGAAAGACATTACCACTGCAAAGTTCAGATTTACGGAAGAACTAAGCAAGTTGCATCAAGAACTAAAGAATCCAAAGGAAGAGTTTGAGGAAAGAATAGGTCAGCTGTAAGTAAAAATGTCCCAGCTGAACAATGAATGGAAGAAGGATCCCAAAAAATAACCAGTCGCTTGGTCTGAAGCGAGCTCATCTCTTCTTCAGCATCTTGACATTTTGTATAGAAGTCAAGGCACTAAATAAGTCTGTAATCATGGGTTTAGTGAGTCTCTTATGTGGGTAAGGATCCAAGCTTAGTGTATTCAGGAGTATTGTTAAGCTCCATACAGGCAGTTTCTCAGTGAAGCAATGCCATTTTGTAATCGAACCAGTGGCTAGTCCACCTTATAATATAAATCCCTCTAACCGTTCTTGTCATATATATATATATATATATATATATATATATATATATCTTTTTTATTTTTATTTATTTTTTAGTCCATGCGCAAAGCAGGAAATATAGTGATTTATTTGGGTCGAATTATTTTGACTTTGTAATTATAATAAAAAAATTGTATAATATTTTTAAATAGTTTATAATTTTGTGCATTGAAATTATTTTGACTTTGTAATTATAATAAAAAAATTGTATAATATTTTTGAATGGTTTATAATTTTATGTATTGAATTTAATATTTTGAAAATATTTTTTTAGATATTTAATATTTATTAATTATATTTTATGATTCGGTGAAAATAGTAAAATGACAATTTATCCATGTTTGGATATTTTATGATTCGGTGAAAATAGTAATCCCTATTTGGATATGAAATTGTCATTTTTTTTTAATTTTAAATATTGTCATATGAAGTGGATTAAAGTTTTGTTTAGAATGAGTTCACAACAAGGAAAGTAGTAAATGGTCATGAGTTGAGCATTGGATATTTAATACCATTGGTATTGTAATGTTTCGGTATAGTAGTGACTCATCAACTAACACTTACGATATAGGGCTCACCCCAAATGCTCTTTTTCGAGGCCTTGGTTCATACAGATAAGGATTCTACCACAATTGGCCCATATATGGTTAGTGTTCTACCAAAATTGGCCAGTATATGATTAGTTTTCGGAACACATGTTCTTGGTTTTATTTTGAGTTTGTAATTATAATTAAAAAATTATACACTATTTCTATAGTGATGAACAGATAGATCTATCCCCTCTAAACCAACGATCAATATTTTAAGTGAAGCCCTAAGGATCTCCATGCCCAACGAGACTATTCATCTCCCCTCAACCAATCAATGGTCGAAACGTGGCAATCTCATAGACATGTTGGTTGTGATGTTGACATACCACGTCGTTACAACGTCATCGTTCTCTTTCCTCACTTGAACAAAACATACAGTGATCTATGATTGGGTTTCCATATAGCATCTACATCGATCAATGATTCTCATTCTTTCTCTTGACCTTTATCATCGTCAGCCCTCTTGGACCATCACTTATATTAACCAATGTTCTATCTCTGATGAAGATGTAATTAGCACCGATGATTTAGATTCTTGTCAATTTACTCTCGACCGATCGACGACCTTCATTTCACCATAGGATTTTCGTCGTCATTGGTATTTTCACAAGTCCCAACATTCGGTCGTTCCCGACCATGATTTCTCTCTCAATGAAGGGCTGAGATTTATTCACCCAACCAGATCAACAACCAAGATCATCCTCGTCTCAATTGAATGTATTTATATAGGTTATTAGTCTGAATTTGGACTTAACCAAATCGAAAATTCTACAAAGTATTCACCAGGGTTTCGACCCCCCTTTCACAGCAAGCACTAAGCCTGCTACTTGGCACATGATGAGGAACCAACTCCCATATCCATTTGCATAAAAAAGAGGGAGAATAACACAAAGGTCTATCGACCTCCTCTGGCCTTCAACCTACCATTATTACATGATTCCATTCATCTTGGACATTACTTAATTTATATGCATGATTCCCTTTCACCGACCACTCATTATGAAGTATTCCTATCATTCGAGATGATTAACCCATCATAGACATTTTAAAACACAAATACATGTACCCAGTCAATCATATTAATTCATTTACGGAGAGTGTAAGGTATACTTATCTATTACAAGTTGCGACCAACCAACCGACTGTGGGTGTATTTCTTTCCACCCAACCATAGGATCAGTGTGCTCTATCACTTTGACAGCAGGCCACCCCCGTGCCAAGCCATGATATCAACAAGGAATTCTATGCACTCACTCCCTACATTTTCTTGAAGAATTATTTTTCTATTGGTCCTTCTCTTCGACCCATAATCTGAGTTCTTCTAATCCAAATGATTAGAATCCCCCGCTCTCTCCTTTTTCGTATCTTGCATGTAATTTATTAGGAAGGTTCTCGACATATACTCTTTCTTCTATAATAAGGAACCCATGGGGTCAATCTCAGGATGTAGGAAACAGTATGATCCATATTATTTTTGGCACGAAATGAGAGAAGAGATATAATAAATAAATGTATAAGTATATCTCAGATATCCAATAATATAACAGAAATATATCAGAGATGCAACCATAAACACAAAGATACAATAAGACACAATTTATATTAATGAGCGAAATGTACAAAACTGTATAAATATAAAGTAAAAGACATGCTAGAATGGTGGCATCTTATCTATGAGAAGAGATGTGACGAAGAAAAGAGATGTGACGGTTACAATGAGGCTCTAAAGGCTTTTTTAACATAAATAAAATCCAAAACCCTGATCCCGGAAGATGAAAAGCCAACAGTTTTGTGGACCCCATTTTGGGTATTTTGGTGTATCAAATTCCCAGGGGCATAACTTTTGTTGGAAAATGTTTAACAGGTAGCGTATGCTTTTCATTGATGGCAAGTAGAATAGTGAAGATGGCAGGATCAGAGTGTGCATCGATGGACAAACAGGAACAATGTAAGCTCAAGAGGAATTAGCAGAGATTCGAATGCAGTGCGTAGGTGTGCACCAGTGATGAGGTTAAATCATGACTAAAGCTCAAGGGAGATAGCATACTTAGGATCAAAGGCAGATCAAAGGTCGAGGCCTTTGACACTTAGAAATTCTTCCAAGTAAGAAGGATGTGTAAGCTTGGAGGAGAAGCGTCAGTGATCATTGGATACCATCCTGAATTCCCGATGACTATCAGATCTCAATGTAGACAAGAGGAACGCACAAATATGGAGGATAGATCTCGGGTTTTAGATCTGAGCGCAGGGCCCGACCACCATTAGATCGAGGAGAACCTTCACATTCTTTAAAGTGCAAGGAGTAGAGGGCTCACAAAATCCTGAAAGAAGGAGGACCGTCCATCTTCAAGGACACGTGGGGATAGATCGTCAGTTCACTGACTAGAGAGTCAAAGGAACGATGTTCCCTAACCTCTCAAAATCACGATGTTTGAAATCGCGATCTAAGCTCAACCATCAAAATAATGTTGAATATGGACTGTTGATTCCAAGCCATGTCGAAGTTTCGGAGATCGAGAGTTGGAGATGTCGAGTAATATCATCGACAGAAATCTTGATTCCGCGATATGCGAAATCGTGACTTAATCATAGTTGTTGAATCAATATCGGATCTGGACAATTGATCCAACTCCATATTGGAGTTTCGTGAATCGCAACATGGAGAGGGAAAAGAAACAATCCAACAAGAATTGCGAAATCACAATTTAATCGTAGCCATTGAATCAAGGTCTGATCTAAACCATTGATCTCAGTACATTTCGGAGTTTCATGAATTGAGAATTGAAGAGGTCAAAGAATAATAACCACTGGAATCTCGAAATCATGATATGCGATTTTGCGATTTAATCGCAGTCGTCAGATCAAGATGTGATCTGGACCATCGATCCGACTCACGTTAGCATACCACATCAGCGAGGAACACGTGGCACAACCAGGTAATGACAAGTGTCAGACTGATTCAACATCTCAGGCACATGTAAGTCACGAATCAGAGTGACACGTGGTAGTATTCAACACGTGTCAATCCACGTGTGACGTCAGCAGATTTACACCACTTCATAGTTTCGATAATTGGGAGATGGACAGATGTCGAAGGACAAGGATGGGCTAAAGGGAATGAGCCTTGGCGCACGGTTAGGTGGAGAATAGACAGTAGGTGGGGAGGAGAATGATACAAAAGGTGACACGACATGAATGGGGCCCTTCCTCGATACCCCACCATTCTGGACCCCCCCCCATATTAAAGGCAGAAAGGCAAGGGGGGTCTAGAATCACTTGAGCGTCGTTGATCTAGGTGATTTTATCCTGGTTGATCGAGAGATGCGTGCCCAATTCCGGACCCCCCCCTCCGCTTAAAGATAGAATGGAAAGGGGGCTCCGATATCCAATCCCGACTATAGATCTGGGAGAACAGATTCTGGCCGTCCAGTTTTACTCATTTCATATCCAATGATGCAGATGAATTTGAACAAGATTGGAGGGATACTGATGCACGACGCAGTGAAACTGCCAGAAACAATTGATGACGTCTGCTAGATAATTCGAAGAGACCTCTGTGCGATTGCCAGAGGATATGAAGAGTCTCCAAGCTTCATCTAGTGAAGGAAGACTATTCTTAGAAGGGATTGATAGATGGATGAGCGTTGAAGTCTATAACTGAAACAAAGAAGGTGAGCTCGAATTTCACAGAGAAGACCAAGAGTCTCAACTGCCAGAGAGAAAAATGAATCTCGGCATAACACCTAGTGATGATAGACACAGGGGTTGAACTGCCATAGAAGTTGAAGAGTCACGATGATGATCACGCAAAGCACTTGATATGTGGAGGATATTGGTGCGGTATGAGCATGTAGAGGAATGGTGAATATTGCATGCACAAGATGCACAGAAGCTATAAATACATGGTACAGAGAAGAGTTGTTGTTGTTATTGCTGTTGGAATTTGTTGTGGTTTTTGTTGGTGAAGGTGATTACTATGTGAAGAAGGAGGAGAGTGCAGCAGTTGAATTTCATAGAGGAGGAATTGTGCAGTGAATGGACATGGCACACAGAGCATAAAAAGCAGAAGAACAGATAGCACAAGTGATGTGTGCAGAAAGGCAATGAGGCAGACAGAGCAACGAAATGCAGCATAACAACGATGAGTCGGGTAAGCCATTGTTGAACATCATTCACTGTAATAAGTTTCAGTAGCAAAGATTTATATTTCAGGGTGGTAGGGAGGTGCTAGGGAGGACTGGTGTCCTCAAAGGTTCAAGTGGGTTCTTGAACATAGGGAGTTGGTGCTTCCTTCTCGCTGGTGCTAGAGAAACCAGGGAGTTGGTGCTTCCTTCTAGTTGGTGCTAGAGAAACCAGGGATTTGGTGCTAGAGAAACTAGGGAATTAGTGCTTCCTTCTAGTGGGTGCTAGAGAAAACAGATATTTGGTGCTCTCAGCAAGTTGCATCTTGCAAAACTGAGGTTGTAGCCTCATTATGAGTTGGTGTTCATATGTATGATAATGTAAAGAATGTAACTATTAGTTATCATATAAAGAAAAAGAGGTTTTTACCATATATGGGTTTCCTCGGGAAATATCTGTCTCTGTGTTTCTCATATATGTGAATGATGCTGAAAGTGCCATTATTTATTTCCCTTCATTATTGTGAACATCATTCAGTGTTTCTGCAAAGAGTTTAAAAGAAACATAATTGTTTAAGCATGGTAACAACTGATTCACCCCCCCCCCCTTCTCAGTTGTCCAACAATTGGTATCAGAGTCGGTCCCTTTTATCTAAGGGTAGATCCTAGAGCTTAAACATGTCAAGCCATGAAGGAAATTCAACCAATAAGGCCCCTCTATTCAATGGAACAAACTTTTCCTTCTGGAAAGTTAGAATGAGAAACTACGTAATGGATTTAGGTGCAGATGTCTGGGATGTGGTAGATACTGGTTATGTAAAGCCAGTTGTGCTATCTATTAAGGATGAAAAACTAGAATTTAGCTTCACAAATGTGGGACAAACTCATTAACAGTTATGAGGGTAATGAGAAGGTAAAGGATGCAAAGATTCAAACCTACAGAATACAGTTTGAACAGCTGAAGATGAAGGAAGATGAAACTATTGGAAAATACTTTCTGAGAATAGAAGAAATGGTAAATGCAATGAAGGAACTTGGTGAAAGAATTGGGGAACCTTCTTTAGTTCAAAAAATCTTGAGATCTCTCCCAGATAGGTTCAACCCGAAGGTCTCTGCTATAGAATAACTTAATGATCTAAAAACCTTGCATTTTGATCAACTTCCAGGAACACTGACTGCATATGAAATGAGAATAGTTCAAGATAAACCCACTTCCAAAGAAGCATCATTTAAAGCAGACAAGAATGAGGATTCTGAGCCCGATGAAATTGAAGAAAAATTTGTGAAGAGACTGAAGAAGGGATCAGGAAAATACAAATGTAAACTGCCTTTCAAATTCTTTAACTGTGGAAGGATAGGTCATTTTGTAAATAAATGTCCACACAAGAAACATGATCAGAACTATGAAGGTGAAGAGAAGCACAAATCCAGGAGATTTGATAAAAAGAAAAGTTTATGTGTAAACAATGATGACTCCTCAGAAGACACCGATAGTGACTCTTCCTATGAAGATAAGGTAAATGAATTCATGCTTATGGCCAACGAGAATTATGATAATAAAATCACAGACAGTGATGAGAATGATGAAGAAGCTGTGGTTGACATAGAAGGAGAATTGATCAGTGCATTGGAAGAGATTGACAGACTAAGAATCAAGAACAGAAAGCAAAGACAGTTGTTGATACAGTTTGAGAAAGACAGTCAAGAACCTGGTGAAGACCTTGTCCTACTAAAAGTAGAATTGGAAGAGGCAAAGAAAATCAAAGAGATTCTAAAACAACAACTATTAGAAAAGAAAACAAGATGTGAATCATTAGAACAAGAAGTAGTGAAAACAAGGAAAGAAATGGAGAAATTTCAAGCCTTGTATAATCAGAGTCTGTTAGTATCAAAGCCTCTCAAGCCTTGTATAATCAGAGTCTGTCAAGTATCAAAGCCTCAGAAGGATTAGCCACCATTTTGAATCAGGAAAGGTATCCAAAGCTGAAAACTGGTTTGGGTTATGAAGAGGGATCAAGCAGTGGGAAGCCAGGAAATGAAGAACCCATCAAGTTTGTCAAAAGTACAACCAATGACAATAACAAGTCTGCAAAAACAAAGGAAGACAATCAACCGCCCAGGACGAGTAAAGAAAAAGTTTCCAGGATTGAATCTCTAGAACAAAGAAACAATTCTCTCTTTGTTGAAAGATGTCATCAGCAAGAAAGAAATCGATTTGCGCAAAGAAGGCAACCATTTTCCAGGTACAAAGAATTTTTCTATGGCTATTGTTTCTATTGTTCTAATTTTGGTCACAAAGATGTAAATTGTTCCTTAAGACTTAGAAATGAGAAATTAAGATTTCAAAGAAATAAATACTTCCCACAACAAAGAATGATACGGTCAAGTAATAATCCTTCATGGACTGCAAATTGCCAAATTAAGTCTGGACACATACAACGAAGGAGGCCAAGAAATAATCAACAGTCAATAAGTAGGAAACACTGCAACAATAAGTTTAACTTATTGAATAATGAGGTTGAATGCTACACCTGTCATAACTTTGGACATAAATCTATTGAGTGTCGGTTAAGGAACTATGAACCAGATTCGAAATCCCTTGTTGAAAATGTCAAGTTTTGGAAGAAGAAGGAAAGTAACAAGTGTGGATTAGTATTGTCTGCTCAATAGAAAACGAACCCTTGGTATATAGATAGTGGATGCTCCAAACACATGATGGGAGACAAAGGAAAGTTTCTATCTCTAAGTGAAAGCAAATCAGGAAGTGTAACCTTTGGAAATGACGCTCCAGGGAAAATAAAAGGCAAAGGGATGGTGAGCTTAAGTAATGGAAAAGGAAAAGCCCAAGATGTTCTACCTATGGATGGGCTGAAGCATAACCTTCTCAGTGTAAGTCAAATGTGTGACAGAGGATGCGAGGTGTTGTTCACGTCCAAGGACTGCAAGATAAAGTATATAAACTCAGGACAAGTGGTGGCCAAAGGCATAAGGATAGAAAATAATGTGTATGTGCTGAAAGAAAATATAGAAGAATGTCATCTAAGAAAACATGATGAAAGCTGGTTATGGCATAGGAGACTTGGAAATCTAAACTTTGACCACTTAATCAAGCTCAAAAACCTCGAGGCAGTAAAAGACCTTCTGAGAATATCAAAGCCCCAAGATTCAGTGTGTAAACCCTATCAAGTAGGGAAGCAAAACAGGACACAGTTTAAGTCCAAGAGCATCACTTCAACAGAGAAACCACTCCAACTAGTTCATATGGACTTATGTGGACCATCAAGATAGGAAGGCACAGGAAAAGAAAACTACTTCATGCTGATTATCGATGATTAATCCAGACTTACTTGGGTTTCTTTTCTCAAAGAAAAAGCTGAAGCATTTGAGAAGTTTAAGATATTTAAGGCTTTAACTGAGACTCAAACAGGGNAAGTTTAAGATATTTAAGGCTTTAACTGAGACTCAAACAGGGAAGAGGTTAAAGGCAGTAAGATCAGACCAGGGAGGAGAGTTTATGTCAAGAGACTTCAAGGAATTCTGCGATGAGCATGGGATCAAGAGAGAATACACAATGCCAAGAACTCCACAACAAAATGGAGTAGTTGAGAGGCAAAATAGAACAGTGCAGGAAATGGCCAGGCCAATGATGAATGAGAAGAACAATGGTCAAACCTATTGGGTAGAAGCAATACACACAACAGTCTATGTTCTTAACAAAGCTCACCTCAGACCATAAAGTGGAAAAACACCTTATGAATTATGGTTTGGAAGACCTGCCTCAATCAAACACTTTAGAGTCTTTGGGAGTAAATGCTACATAAAGAATAATGATGAAAACCTCAGCAAATATGATGACAGGGCAGATGAAGGTATTTTCTTAGGGTATTCTACAAACAGTAAAGGATACAGATGCTATAATAAGAGGTTGCATAAAATGGTTGACTGTATTGATGTAAAAATTGATGAAGGAATCCCAGCAAGAGAGGTGTACGGTAATGAGTCTTCTACAGAAGACACAACTAAAGTTGAAGATGAACAGGTCCAAGAATCAGAAAACGAAGACTCTGAATCAGATGAAGACTCAGACACTCAGACAGACTCAAATCAACAGTCAACTACAAATTCTTCCTCCATAATCATTCAAAAGAATCACCCTGCAAGTCAGATAATTGGAGAAAAATACAAAGGTGTACAAACCAGGAGAAAGCTAATCAAAACCACTGAAAAATCTCATATAGCTCTCATATCCATGCTGGAACCCAAGAATTATAATGAAGCCAACAAATATGATCACTGGTTTAAAGAAATGAATGAAGAACTTGATCAGATTGAGAAAAACAATACATGGGAAATGGTTCAAAGACTCGAAGGTAAAAACATCATTGGCTCCAAATGGATCTTTAAGAATAAGTTGAATGAGCAAGGACAATTTATCAGGAACAAAGAAAGGTTAGTCTGTAAAGGCTATGCTCAGATAGAAGGACTGGATTTTGATGAAACATTTGCGCCCGTAGCAAGATTATAAGCTATCATAATGTTTCTTGCCTATGCTTGTCATAAAAGGTTTAAAGTCTACAAGATGGATGTCAAGTCAGCCTTTCTCAATGGAGATTTAAGTGAAGAATTCTATATGGAACAACCAGAGGGTTTCAAATTGTCTGATAACCCTAACTTAGTATGCAAGTTGAAGAAAGATTTATATGGTTTAAAATAAGCCCCTCGAGCCTAGTATCACAGAATGGATACATATCTCAAAAACAAAGGGTTCAAGAGAGGAACAGCCGACAACAATCTGTATATTAAGACAGAGGATGATGATTTTCTCATCGTACTAGTCTATGTAGATGAAATAATCTTTGGATGTAATAAGGATTCACTACTACAATGGTTTGCTTCTGCCATGGAGTCTAAATTTGAAATGTCTATGATAGGATAGCTATCATTTTTCCTTGGTCTGCAAATTACTCAGAGGCCCGAAGGGATGTTCATTTCTCAAGAAAAGTACCTAAGAGAAATGCTGAAAAGGTTTCAATTGGAATATTCTAAACCTGTGGGTACACCTATGGTAACTGGATGTAAAATAAGCAAGTATGATGATTCACTTGATGTTGATCAAATATCATATCGATCAATGATAGGAAGCCTGATGTGCATCACAACATCTCGCCTAGACATAATGCATGTTGTAGGAATGGTAGGAAGATATCAGGCTGCACCTAAACAGAGTCATTTGCAAGTTGTCAAAAGGATATTCAGGTATTTAAAAGAGACAATGACTTATGGTCTATGGTATCCCAGAAATCAAAGTCTTCAGTTGACTGCTTATTCAGATGCAGATTGGGCAAACTGTGTTGATGAGAGAAAAAGCACCAGTGGAGGAGCATTCTTCTTGGGTGACTCCTTAGTAGCATGGCTTAGTAAAAAGAAAGGATCCATTTCTTTATCAACCACAGAGGCAGAGTACATTTTTGTTGTTACCTGTTGCACTCAGGTATTATGGATGATTCAGACACTTGCAGACTTAGAGGTAAAATACACTACACCGATCCCAATTCATTATGATAACACTAGTGCCATCAGTGTGTCTAAAAATCCTGTCTTCCACTCCAAGACAAAACATATTCGCATAAAATATCATTTTCTAAGAGAGAAGGTCACCAATCAGATTATTCAGGTCCATTACATTCCCACTATAGAACAAATTGCAGACATCTTTACTAAGCCCCTAGCCAAGACACTGTTTGAATATCTCATACAGAAGCTAGGTGTCATTCTGTTTCACACCTAACGAGTCCATCTTGTTAGGGGGAGTTGTGTATTGTTTGAATATCTAATGCCTCCTAAAATTACTGCAATAGCTCAGGGGGAGCATGTCTCTTCTCTGACATTGATGTCAAAGGGGGAGAAAAGAATTCAGGTGCCTTAGTTTCCATCAATGCCAAAGGGAGAGATTGTTGGAAAATGTTTAATAGGTAGCGTATGCTTTTCATTGATGGCAAGTACAACAGTGAAGATGGTAGGATCAGAGTGTGCATCGATGGACAAACAGGAACAACATAATCTCAGGAGGAACTAGCGTAGAGTCGAATGCAGTGCGTAGGTGTGCACCAGGGATGAGGTTAACTCATGACTAAAGCTCAAGGGAGATAGCGTACTTAGGATCACAGGTGGATAAAAGGTCGAGGCCTTTGATCCTTAGAAATTCTTCCAAGTAAGAAGGATGTGTAATATTGGAGGAGAAGCTTTGGTGATCGTTGGATCCCATCCCGAATTCCCGATGACCGTCAGATCTCAATGTAGACAAGAGGAGCACGCAGATATGGAGGATAGATCTCGGGCGTTAGGTCTGAGCGCAGGGTCTAACCACCGTTGGATTGAGGAGAGCCTGCACATTCTTTAAAGTGCAAGGAGTAGAGGGCTCACAAAATCCCAAAAGAAGGAGGATCGTCCATCTTCTGGCAGGACACGTGGGGATAGATCATCAGTTCGCTGACTGGAGAGTCAAAGGAACGATGTTCCCTAACCTCTCAAAATCGCGATATCTGAAATTGCGATCTAATCTCAGCCTTCAAATTAATGTTGAATATGGACTGTTGATTCCAGTCCATGTCGGAGTTTCGGGGATCGAGAATTGGAGATGTCAAGTAATATCATCCACAGAAATCCCATATCCGCGATATGCGAAATCGCGACTTAATCGCAGTTGTTGAATCAAGAACAAATTTGGACCATTGATCCAACTCCATATTGGAGTTTCGCGAATCGCGACATGGAGAGGGAAAAGAAACAATGCAACAAGAGTTGTGAAATCACGGTTTAATCGTAGCCATTGAATCAAGGTCTGATCTGGACCATTGATCTCAGTACATTTCAGAGTTTCGCGGATTGAGAGTTGAAGAGGTCAAAGAATAATGACCATAGGAATCCCAAAATCGTGATATGCGATTTTGCGATTTAATCACAGCCATCAGATCAAGATGTGATCTGGACTGTCGATCCAACTCACGTCAGCATACCACGTCAGCTAGGAACACGTGGCACAAGTAGGTAATGAAAAGTGTCAGAATGATTCAACATCTCAGGCACATGTAAGTCATGAATCAGAGTGACATGTGGCAGTATTCAACACGTGTCAATCCATGTGTGACATCGGTAGATTTACACCACTTCATAGTTTCAGTAATTGGGATATGGATAGATGTCGGAGGACAAGGAGGGGCTAAAGGGAACGAGCCTTGGCGCACGGTCAGGTGGAGAACAGATGACAGGTGGGGAAGAGAATGATACAA
>ML782051.1:432640-450435 GCA_009831015.1 Picea engelmannii
TTCATTTAGGGCCTCAAAATGGCCTTGGAAGTTTAGGAACCAAAAAAAATGTTAAAAATAGTAAGTTGCCAGAAGACTATTTTTGGAATAGGTGGGTGACCACCGATATTCACCTGGATCAATCCTCCCTCCTTAGGAAGTAATGGTCTCCATTGTGTTGAGTGCCTTGGGGAGAGGGGGAAGTGTTTATTGAATCTGCATCTTTATGAGTTGATTTCCTTGCTGGAGAAGTTACATTGCTTAGATTGTTGAAGGTTGTCATGAACCTGTGGCTATAAGGGTTTGACCTTTCTAACCAATATGTCTATATGAAATGCTTGTTTTCAAAAGGAATATTTACGCTTTGTTGCAATATTTTCTACCTACTTATGTTGGATAGAAGGTGCTTGGACCAAGGCTGGAGTTGTTGTAGTGTCCTTTTGTTCACCTTTTGAACATATTGTGAAGAAGATAAATTTTGTAGTATGAGATACTACCTTGCGGCACTGTTTAGGTCAGATAGTAGTCAGAACTACCTCTAGTATCATGTAGAGATGACCCCCCATAGTAACAATGACACTGTGGGGTCGAGACTCATAAATATCATGGCACTTCCACATATATGGTTGTCCCAAGAGAACATCCCAGACATCCATTGGGGAAACATCACATAATACCTCATCCTTGAAGGGTTGGATGTTGTATGAAAATGAACATTTTGTATACCCAACGGAAGCAAGTCCAACATGCCCTTCAATTGAGTGAACTACACCATTCCTTTGCTTTCCACGATATCCAATTATTCAGATTTATCCATGGTCGTATTAACTAATCGTATCTCATCCCCATTACGAATCAGTCGAGAAATGAAAAATTTATTGTTATAAATGATAAAAATGAAGGGTAGAGAGTGATCTTACCTAACTCTATATTGTGTGTAGCGAGTAGAAGTGTTTCTTCACCAGTAGCAACTTTCTCCAACAGGAATGATGCACAATCATCGTAATAGCTTGGTGTCTCCATACAAGAAGAATGTATTGGGGAAGCCATGGACAATGACTTCGCCACTCTATTTTCTACTTTAATGTAAGCACCACACACACGCTTCAAACCCATTGTAATGCCCTAATTCTTGGCCTCTTTTGTTTCCGCAATTAATCTGTTGAACGAGTCGTTCAAGTAATCTTGCACAATCCCATAAACAACAGGCTTCTGAGGTGATTGGTTGAATCTGGAAAATGCTCTGTAAACTAAATAATCAATGGAAGGTTGAAAAACTATGTATTCTCTGTCCACCAATAAGGGAAGGGAGGCAGCTTCGCAAGCTCTACAGAGATAAAACAATCTGAGATCTGCTAAATTTAAATAATTTCCATCCCCAGGACTAAACAAATCAGGCGTAGAGGTGGTGTAGTGATCAGGGCTATATGGGGCTAGAAGCGGCATAACTTCTTCCTTCCATGGCATATTAAAGTCAGGGTGGCGTTGTTGCCACCTTAGCAAATGACTGACCCTTTCTAGCTGCTCTAGAGTACATATGGTCTACAATTTAAGAGACACAAATGTTACCTGTTACACCAATATTTAAGTATGCAAGGAGACATCCGTGAGATGGAAGGAAATAAATGAGTCACTATTCAAAAACACTACTTATCGATATAGGTGGAAATAGAGAGATTGAAGATACGAGGCCAAGAAACTGTTTAAGATTGGCGTCACAAGAAGCATTGTCTTCTGTGTCTTGTACGCTATAATTGAAAATTCCCTTCAACTCCATTTTCCTCATACACTGTAACTCATAAAAAACGTCTCTGAGGATCTCTCCCATGCATAAATGAGAATATGTCGCTTTAATGTTGGGTATTTTGAAAGGATCGACATGCTCGGTGAGATAATACAATTATTCAATCAAGTTGTCTGAGGTGTACTTATTCTTTTCTCCTTTCACGTTGATAATGGAATATGGTGCAAGTGATTCATTGGATGAAGCGGAAAATTGAATGACCTCACAATACTCTCTCTACCCTGCAACTTCAACTTTTAGAGAAATTTGTGGAACGTGTCAGAAGTATTTCGAGCTTGAATTCCAATGGGATTGTAATAAGACACACTCGTTGATCAGAGAGGATGCTCTCACTGCCAAGTTTCTCAATTTTGAAAAAGCCATCGTCCCTCAAAATCCTTCAATTTCACTAACTTTTCTCTCCCTGTTCGATGTTTCAATTTCTCTTCCTTTTAAATTTTTGGTCAAGTTCAGGAACAGGGGAGCGAATAATCTATGTCATTTGGAATATGTTGAAAATAAATAAATAGAGGAGATGATAATAGAGGAACAAACAAACGGGATTATAATTGTATAGTAATGGTCGGTTGAAATGATTGTTGGTGTGTTTTGTCCACTTTGTTTTTATTTTAATATCTTCGCGTGGAGTTTTATTTTATTTTTAATTAACATCATGTGGAGATTGCTTACGAAAGATTGAAATGCTTTTTAAAACTTCATTTTATGAGTCCATGCCCAAAGGAGGAATATATTGATTCATTTGGGTCAAATTATTTTGACTTTTTAATTATAATTAAAAAATTGTATATTATTTCTATAGTGATGAACGGATAGATCTAGCCCCTCTAAATCCAATGGTCAATATTTTTAAGTGAAGCCCCAAGGTTCTCCATGCCCAATGAGACTACTCATATCCCCTCGACCAATCAACGGTTGAAACGTGGCGATATCTTAGACATGTTGGTAGCGATGCTGACATACCACGTTGTTACAATGTCATCACTCTCTTTTCTCACTTGAACAAAAACTATGGTAATCTACCACTGGGTTTCCATCTAGTCTCTACATCGATCAACGATTATCGTTCTTTCTCACAACCTTTATCATCATCAACCCTCTTGGACCATCACTTATATTAAGAAATTTTCTATCTCCGACGAAGATGTAATTATCATCGATGATTCAGATTCTCATCAATTTACTCTCAACCTGTTGACGACCTTCATTCCACCATAGGATTTTTGTTGTCATTCATCTTTTCATAAGTCCCAGCATTCAGTCATTCCCAATGATGATTTCTCTTTAGATGAAGGGTTCAGATTTATTCACTTGACAAGATCAACAACCAAGATCATCCTCGTCTCAA
The DNA here is from genome assembly GCA_009831015.1 of Picea engelmannii. Classification (NCBI taxonomy): domain Eukaryota; kingdom Viridiplantae; phylum Streptophyta; class Pinopsida; order Pinales; family Pinaceae; genus Picea; species Picea engelmannii. Next base: position 435,769 of record ML782051.1, read on the forward strand.
CTGTAGGGATTTGTAGGTTATCAGTCTGAATTTGGACTTAACAACTGTGTATTCTACGTCCACCAACATGGGAACGGAGGCAGCTTGGCAGGCTCTGCAGAGCTGAAACAATCTTTTCTCCGCTAATTTTAAATTGTTTTCCTCCCCGGGACTCAATGGCTCAGGCGGAGAGGTGGTGTAGTGATCAAAGCTAGATGAGTCTAAAAGTGGTAGAACTTCTTCCTTCCATGGGAGATTAAAGTCAGGGTGGAAGTGATGCCACCTTAGCAAATGACTGACTCTCTCTAGCATCTCTGGAGTACATATGGCCAACAATTTCAAGGATACAAATGTTACCTTTTACACCAATATTTAAGTATGCAAGGTGACATCGTTGGGATGGAAATAAATAAATGAGTCATTATTTAAGATATGATGTCGGGAATGTTGATACTAAGAGGGGGGTGAATCAATATAAGGTACAATTTAAAAACTTTTTCAACTAATACTTAAACCATTCAATTATATCCAATGAGAAATTAACAATAGTATAAGAGTTACACCAATACACCACAATACAGCATGCACAATATATGAGAAATAATCAATAGTTATTGTTCAAGAGAAGTAATGACTTCCAAAGGTAGCTACAACTTCCAAACGTAAAGGGAGGGATAAAACGCCAAGAGGAAGATACAATCACTCAATATCAAGAGAGATTTGAACTCTCCATCCTTTCCCCTTCCTTCCACCCAATAATATATGAGAGATAATAAAACTTTACATTAAATCATCACATAGAACTTGATAATGCTTCCTAAGACTTCTTCAATTTCTGCAATTCTTCAATTATTGGAGTACTCTGATCCTATAGATAACATTACTCAATGTATTTTGTAAAACTCCTCCAAGTTTCACTACTTGAATCCTCCTCAAAAAGAAGTTATAGAAAGAATGGTAAACTTTATTCAATTCTGGTCTATTCAGGAGAGTGAACTTGCACAGAATGCCCCGCGCTCAATATTTAACATCTGATTCTGAAACTCTCACACAAGAAACTAAAGTCCGTAATATTTCCAATGAGATTTTTCCCACATCAGTTCTATTCTCTATGAAGAAGTTATGACTTTTTTAACCAGAACACCTGTTTATTGACTAGCTTCAGGATTGGTCACAAACCCTATCTTCCACAGAGTGTATCTCCATAATTATAGTGAATCAAGAGTTGATATTTTTACCAAAGGTACCTTGATATGTCTTCTCAATACCATAGCAATTTCAGCATATGAACCATTCTAGAAAAAAAGTTATATAAAACATGGTAAGATGACCTAAAAATAATATACCTTAGAACACATCACCAAAAGACTTCATCCTCACTTGAAATCCAGCCTTCTTTCCTTCTGATTTCCTATGAAATTCAACTTGTATGAAAATGAATGTATAATGATGTGTATTTATACCATTTATTTCACTTCCTTTTAAAATTAGGGCCGACCTGACACTTTCTTATTTTGTAATTCTTTTCTTTAGTTATCTTCAGGGCCTACATGTACTTCTTCAATTCACTTTGTCATCTTCAAAAATTCATTTATCCTCAACCATGAGGATCCATGTGAAGTGACACATACCACCTGAAACAAAATGATGTATACTATCCATCCATGGGTGTTGTATATGCATGTGCATTATCCTTCATTTCCAAATACCTTCATCAATCTTGCGGTCCAAAACCCATGACTAGGGTTGCCATCAATGAAAACAACCAATCTTCCAACAATCTCCCCCTTTGTCATTGATGCCAACACTCATGCTCCCCCTATCATCATGATCCCAATTTCTCTGCCCCTTTGACATCAATGGAAAAGGTTAGGGCTGCCCCCCCTGAGTTTAATGGAAAGATGTAACTCTCTTCTTTGGGGTTGCTCCCCCTGAACATGTGGTGCTCAATAATAATTCATCCTTATTTTTGGTCTTTGGGACTTTTTCTACCTTAGAATCCTTTTGTGTGGTTTCTGTCTCCTCTCTCTTCTTCATGTCTAGGATGTATATGTTGTTCGGTCTTCTTGTTGCAGTTGCAACCAACATTCCTGAGTTATTTTCTCTGATTTTACATTTTCGGGTGTCAAATGTAAGAGTGTATCCTTGATCACACATTTTACTAACACTGAGTAGATTATGATTCAAGTCTTCAACCAATAGAACATTCTTTGCTTTTACGTTTTTTCTTCCAAGCTCTACTAAACCTTCTCCAAGTATTTTGGAAGATGAGTCATCTCCAAATGCAACATTTCCACCCTTTCTCTTCAAGCTGATGAATTTGTCTTGATCCCCGGTCATGTGTGAAGAACATCCACTGTCTATGTACCATTCATCTTCTTCTTTAAATTCTTCAGCGGTTAATGCTATTCAACAATCTTCATTGTTTGGAATCTCTTTCCTTCTCCATACTGTGGTTGGCCTAGGGACATATTCATTCATATATCTACAATCTTGTGCTTTGTGACCAAGATAGGTGCATTTGTAGCATACACTATTTTTGTCCATCAATGGGTAAAATGAATTATAACTTATGTTGACAAATCCACGATTATTTCCATATATTTTGTTTACACCATTCATGTTTCTTGTGTATTTGTTCCTTTAATTGATTCTGCAATTAATTGCCATATGTCCAAAATGTTTGCAAGTATAACAATGACCAAGAAACAAATTTTGATACCTGGGAGTAAGTGACCTTCTTTGTGATGTAGTCCATCTGGGTTCATGATCCACTCTTCTATAGTTTCCTTCATACTGATTGAATCTTCTTTGATTCCTGAAGGTAGGAGGTCTTCTTAGATATTCATCTCTTTTGTAATTACTCCTTTCTGGTATCCTGGTCCACTTCTCATCAACTATCTGTGTAGCTCTTTCTTCAACCTTCTTGTTGGTATTTTCATCTTCTTTGTATGAAGTTTCACCCATGCATCCAAGATGTGTTAATAATTTTGGCACTTGTGAGTTTCTTGAGCTCTTCCTCAATGATACAACTTCTTGTTCAAGTTTCTCACAATCTTCTTCTTTTTTTATCATTTGGACCTTCTTTACTTCTGCTATTCTTCTTGCTTCTTCGAGTAGAGCTTTCAAGGAAATGGTTTCTACTCTTAGTTTTTGAAAGTCTTCTAATTGTTTCTTTAAGCTTACAAGTGTTTTTTCATAACTACCCAATTCACTTCTTAGTTTTCTACGTGTGTCTTTGAGCTTGCTATTTTCAATCTCAACACGCTTCAATTTTTTAAGATTCTCATCTTCTTGTTGAATCATTTCTACTTCATGATTTTCTTCTTCTTTATTGTAATGTCTTTCAATCCTTGGATGAGGACATTCAAATTCAACATTTCCTACTCCACAATTAAAGCAAAAGAACTGACCTCTATTTTCTTCTTTGAAATCTGAGATGTTGTAATCTTATTCAACTTCTTCTTCTTCTTCTGCTTCTTCCCTTGCATAAAGTTCTTGTAGCCTATCCCAAAGATCTTTTGCTGATGCACATGGTCCCACCTTGGATTTCAATGAATATGTCAATCGATCCAGGATGGTATCTATTGCCAGTTTGTTGTTCCTTTTTGCTTCCTTCTGAGCTGCAGTCTTTGGTTTCTTCAAAGCATTTTATCTTGAAGAAACTGAGAACCAAGCATCTTCCCCAAGAGATTTCAAGTGAGTTTCCATTCTATTTTTCCAGTATTCAAAATTGCTTCCATCAAATGGTGGAATCCCATTTGGAATGTTGCCTTCCATTTCTGCATAGGATCTTCCTTCCAGTGGTTAATCTGTATTGAAGGTAACCCACTCTGATACCAATTGTTGATACTGAGAGGGGGTTGAATCAGTATCAAGTACAATTTAAAAACTTTTTCAACTTATACTTAAACTATTCAATTATATCCAATGATAAATTAACAATAGTATAAGAGTTACACCATGCACAATATATGATAAATAATCAATAGTTATTGTTCAAGGGAAGTAATGACTTCCAAAGGTAGCTACAACTTCCAAATGTAAAGGGAGGGATAAACGTCCAAGAGGCAGAAACAATCCTCCAATATCAAGAGAGATTTGAACTCTCCATCCTTGACCCTTCCTTCCACCCAAGAATATATGAGAGATAATAAAACTTTACATTAAATCATCACAATCAACCAATCATCACATAAAACCTGATAATGCTTCCTGAGACTTCTTCAATTTCTGCAATTATTCAATTCCTGGAGTACTCTATTCCTATAGATAACATTACCCAATGTATTCTCTGAAACTCCTCCAAGTTTCACTCCTTGAATCCTCCTCAAAAAGAAGTTATAGAGAGAATGGTAGACTTTATTCAATTCTGGTCTATTCAGGAGAGTGAACTTGCACAGAATGCCCCACACTCAATATTTAATAGCCGATTATGAAACTTGCACACACAAAACTAAATTCTGTACTCTTTCCAATGAAATTGATCGCACGTCATTTGGATTTTCGATGAAGAAACTATGACTTTTTTACCCTAAAAACACCTTTTTATTTACTAGCTTCAGGATTGGTCACAAACCCTATCTTCCACAGAGTGTATCTCCATAATTATAGCAAATCAAGAGCTTAAATTTTTACCAAACATACCTTGATATGTCTTCTCACTACCATAGAAATTTCACCATATGAATCGTTCTAGAAAAAATGTTATAGAAAAAATGGTAAGATGACCTGAAAATAACATATCTTAGAACACATCACCAAAAGTCTTCATCCTCCCTTGAAATCCGGCCTTCTTTACTTATGATTTCCTCTGAAATTCAACTTGTATCAAAATGAATGTATAATGATGTGTATTTGTACCATTTATTTCACTTACTTTTAAAATTAGGGCCGACTTGACACTTTCTTATTTTGTAATTGTTTTCTTTAATTAACTTCAGGGCCTACATGTACTTCCTCCTTCAATTCACTTTATCATCTTCAAAAATTCATTTCTCCTTAACCATGAGGATCCACATGACGTGCCACATACCACCGGAAACAACATTCTCTATGATATCCATCCATGGGTGTTGTATATCCATGTGCATTGTCCTTCATGTCCAAATACCTTCATCAATCTTGCGGTCCAAAACCCATGACTAGGGTTGACATCAATGAAAACAACCAATCTTTCAACAGGAAAACTGTTTAATATTGGCGTCACAAGCAACGTTGTCTTATGTGTATTCTACATTTTAATGGAGAATTCCCTTCAACCCCATTTACCGAATACATTGTAACTCATAAAAAACATCTCTGAGGATCCCTCCCGCACAAAAATGAGAATAGGTGGCTTTAATGTTGGTTATTTTGAAAGGAGCGGTATGCTCGGTGAGATGATACAATGATTCAATCAAGCTACATGAGGTGTACTTCTTCTTTTCTACTTTCACATTGATACTGGAAGATGGTGCAAGTGATTCATTGGATGAATCGACAAATTGAGCGACCTCACAATACTCTCGCCGCCCTGCAACTTCATTTTTCAGAGAAATTCGTAGAAATTTCCTGAAGTATTTTATGCTTGAATGCTGATGAATATATTGTAATAATCCGCACTCAGTGATTAGAGAGAATTCTCTCACCGAGAAGGTTTCTCAATTTCAAAAAATCCATCATCCCACAAAATCCTTCAATTTCACTAACTTTTCTCTCCTTGATCGATGTTTCAATTTCTCTTCCTTTTAAATGTTTGGTCAAGAACAAGTGAGTGAATAATGTGCATCATTTGGAATATGTCGAAAAAAAATAGATAGAGGAGAGGAAAAGAATAAATAAATAAGGACAAACAAATGGGCTTATAATTGTATAGAATTGTTTGGTTGAAATGATTGTTAATGTGTTTTGTCCACTTTGTTTTTATTTTAATATCTTCGTGTGGATTTTTAATTTATTTTTAATTAACATCATGTGGAGAGTTCTTAAGTGAGATTGCAATGCTTTTTAAAACTTAATTTTATGAGTCCATGCCCAAAGGAGGAATTGATTCATTCGGGTCAAATTATTTTGACTTTGTAATTATAATAAAAAAAATTGTATATTATTTCTATAGTGATTAACCGATATATCTAGCCACCTATAGATCCAGCGATCAAGATTTTTAAGTGAATCCCTAAGGGTCTCCACACCCAACGAGACTACTCATATCTGCTCAACCAATCAACAATCGAAACGTGGCGATATAGTAGACATGTTGGCGGAAATGCTAACATACCACGGCGTTACAACGTCATTGTTCTCTTTCCTCACTTTAACAAAACCTACAGTGATCTATGATTGGGTTTCCATCTAGCCTATACATCGATCAACTATTCTCATTATTTATCATGACCTTTATCATTGTCGGCCCTCTTGAACCATGACTTATATTAACCAATTTTATATCTCCGATGAAGATGTGATTATGATCGACGATATAGATTCTCTTCAATTTACTCTTGACTGATCAATGACCTTCATTCCACCATAGGATTTTTTTCGTCATTGGTATTTTCACAAGTCCCAACATTTGGTCGTTCTTGATGACGATTCCTCTCTTGATGAAGGGTTGAGATTTATTCACCCGACCATATCAACAACCAAGATCGTCCTCGTCTCAACCACAGGTATTTATAGGTTATCAGTCTGAGTTTGGTCTTAACCAAATCGAAAATTATATCAAGTCTTCACTAGGGTTTCACTGAGGTTTCGACCCCCCTTTTGCAACAAGCATTAAGCCTGCTACTTGGCACACGATGAGGAAACAAATCCCATATCCATTCACATAAAAGAGAGGGAAAATAACACAAAGGTATATTGGCCTCCTCTAGCCTTCAACCTGCCATTATTACAAGATCCCATTCTTCTTAGATGTTATTGTTCATTACTTAATTTATATGCATGATTCCCTTTCACCGACCACTCATTATGAAGTATTCCTATCATTCAATATGATTACATGGTTTTCCTATTCAGATGTGCAATACACATGAAATTTCCTCTATTTCTCAATCATCTAAGTACAAAGGATTTTCTTCGGAACAATGTCAAGCCCATTAACCTGACATAAACATTTAAAACACAAATACATGTACCCAACCAATCATATTAATTCATTTCCAGAGAGTGTAAGGTACACTTATCTATTACAAGATGTGACTAGATAACTGACTATGGATGTATGCCTTTCCACCTAACCATAGGCTTTGCGTGATCTATCACTTTGATAGCAAGCCACCCACGTGCAAAGACATGATACTACCAGGGAATTCTCTGCACTTACTCCCTACATTTTCTTGTAGCATTCATTTTCTACAGGTCTTTCTCTTCGACCGATAATCTGAGTTCTTCTACTCCAAATGATTAGAATCCCCCGCTCTCTCCTTGTGTGTCTCTTGCACGTAATTTATTGGGAAGGTTCTCGACCTATCCTCTTTCTTCTATAAGAAGGAACCCATGGGGTCAATCTCAGGGTGTAGGAAACGGTATGATCCGGATTATTTTCGGCACGAAATGAGAGTAGAGATATAATAAAGAAATATACAGAGATATATCGGATATTCAATAATATAACAAAAATATATCAGAGATGCAACCATAAACATAGAGATATAGTAATACACAATTTATATTACTGAGCAAAATGTACAAAACTGTAGAAATGTAAAGTGAAAGACTCACTAGAATGGTGGCAGCTTATCTCTGAGAAGAGATGTGATGGCTACTCACACTCATAATAATATGGTTACAATGAGGATCTAAAGGATTTTTTAACATAAATAAAATCCAAAACCCTAACCCCAGAAGATGAAAAACCAACAGTTTTTTGGACCCCGTTTTGGGTAGTTTGGTGTATCAACTTCCCGGAGGCGTAACTTTGGCATACAATCTTTGTTTGGGGAGCACAATATCTCATTGAAAAGGCATCATCGAGGAGATTAATTTTGGGGGCACAATCAAATCCTTTGGTTTCTATTGAGGTGATCGATCCTAAAAAAACTTCATTTAGGCCCTTAAAATGGCCTCGGAAGTTTAGGAACCAAAAATATGCTAAAAATAGTAAGTTGCCAGAAGACTGTTTTGAGCCAGTTGGAATAGGTCGGTGGCCACCGATATCCACCTGGATAAATCCTACCTCCTTAGGAAGTAATGGTCTCCATTGTGTTCAGTGCCGGGGGAGAGGGGAAAGCGTTTACTAAATTTGCATTTTGATGAGTTGCTTTCCTTGTTGGAAAAGTTGTGTTGCTTAGCTTGTTGAAGGTTGTCCTGAACCTGTGGCTGGTAGGGTTGGGACTTTTTAACCAATCTGGATATATGAGATGCTTGTGTGAAGAAGGAATATTTACGCTTTGCTGCAATATTTCTGACCTACTTATGTTTGATAAAAGGTGCTTGGACCAAGGCTACAGTGGTTGTAGTGTCCATTTGTTAACCTTTTGAACAAATTGTGAAGAAGTTGAATATTGTAGTATGAGATATTATCTTCTGGAACTGTTTAGGTGGGATAGTAATCAAAACAACGTCTCGTATCATGTATAGATGACCCCCCATAGTAGAAATGGCACTATGGGGTCGAGACTCATAAATAGCATGGCACTTCCACATATATGGATGGTCCAATAGAAAATCCTACACATACAACGGAGAAACATCACATAATACCTCATACTTGAAGGGATGGATGTCGTATGACAATCAATGATGTTGAATGACACAAATATCTCATCCCTGGCGAAGCCACCCAATGTTGTATGGTTGTGGGTGTGGTGTTGTTGACAATTCCAATTGTTTGATGACCTATGTTGAGATGAGGTTCTTTTGGCTTCCACTATCAATAATAAAATGTAGCGTTGTCCCCTTCACTCACATTTGTGAATGAAAAAGGCTCTCCCTCTCTTTAGGATTTGTTGGTTCTTCTGGATGAATTATTGCAGTTGCGATAATAGCAATGGGGTCTGCATCGATGATCTATCTTCTACCAGTATTTTCTGAATCAGATTCTAAATCAGGGTTCAACTCCTTTTCTTTGGTCTTGGCCACCAATGACTATTTTGAGCAACATTCATCGATGTTGTGCCAGGGGATTTTTTGGAAATCACACCATTTTCCAGTGTCCTTATTCATCTTTTTGTTACCCATTTTTTGCTTGTGGCTTGAGCTAGTTTTCTAAAGGATGGTTTTTAGGGTTGTCTTTACCATACTTTGGTTTTTTTGGATTTGTAGAATCTAACTACTTCTTTTTTTGGTGCTTAAATTTGTACTCGATTTTAATAGCATATCGATAAGAAACACCCAATGATGACATGTCCAAAAAATCCATTTCAGTTTGGATGTATTTGTGTAGAGCCCCATGGTATTTTAGAACCAGATGCCACTCAGAGTCTTTGATACCCAACTTGGTGCAAAAGGTATGGAAGGTATTGGTGAACTACGACACTTCTTGGCTTCTATCTTTTTGAAATAGTTGATTATTTGGTCCTCCAGGGAATTTGATTGCACTCCCTTTGTCTGGGATTTCTGATATGCCTTCATCTTTCCCAAGAGACTCAGGGTCAGGTAATGATGGTGGGTCTGCCTTGGCAGCCCCGCCAGTTTCTCCTATTCCCTCCTCCAAATTATTAGAGCTTCCCTCTTCTAAGGGGTTGAGCAATGGGAGATCTGTATTCTGAAATCTCTGCTCAGTCCCTTCAGTTTTGTTATGAATCTCAACGTGGGCTGTAGTTGGTGAAACTACTGCCTGATGGATTCGGGTGGGTCCTTTCCTAGGTCCAACTGAAGCTTGAGATTCACCCTTTTTGATGATTTCATCTATGAAAGTGCTTCTTACAGGGATCACCGAACCCTGGGTTTTGCTAATTTATTGTGTGGGTTTTGGTTTTTCAAGATCCTTCTTTCTAGTCATACACACTTCACACAACAACAAAATGAATTTCAACAAAAGAAAACACCTATGAAGCCTCTTAAGTGTCAACTGGAGGTAAGCGTTAGCATAAGCAATTTACTTATTACCTGTGTAGGTTATTACCTTCCATCTTCAATACCTAGTCCTCTAGAGACACAACCTATGCTACCTTTGACATTCTCCCCGGAAATGGCGCCAAAATGTTGGTGTCTAAAGATGTCCTAAAAACAACCTTAGTTTAACATTAATTTATCAACCCGAAGATTATTCTTTTATCTCAAGAATATCAGCAAAGTCTATGCAGGTAGCCTAAAATCGTGTAGCTAAACCAAATCTGAGTTCATAAAAAATCAAGTTCCTCAAACGTTCACCAAAGATTCTAAGAACTAATGGAATTGAAATTTGATTACTAAGATGCTATAAAGTGGAAAGGAACTAATCAATCTATTGAATTCTCTTAACTAAAAAGCAGTAATTGAATCTAAGTAAGGACTTGCAGAATTAACTATCAATTATGAATTCTGATTACTGGAAAGGAAATAACGAATTTCTCTATCTACATAAAGAAACAACAATTGTAATCTAGTTGGAAGGGACAACTAATGTAACTTTTATCGAAAGGAACAACTATTGTAACTTTAACGGAAAGGAACAACAATCATAAATCTAAGGAAAGGGAACAACGCGGATGAAAATGTGAGGAACTATGAAGCAACAACTTCAGAAATGGAAATTGTAACTGAAATCATTAATACTTGAGGGAAATGTCTGTCTTCTCTACGCAAACAATCATAAAATCATTAACACACTTATGCATTTATCCTTGGCTATTGTAAAAGAGATCCGAATAAAAAAATAGAAATCGAACTTCGAACTAATACAATTATAGAACGATACAGTAGCTCCTTCAGACTGGGCCCTCGGTCTTCAGAACTACTACTACGAGAAACTCAGAACACATAAATGGTATAAACACTCAAAACTTTCATTGATTCCATAGCTGGTGAAACATTTACAAAAACTGCTTGCGCAGAGAAATTCTGAATCTAAATACTTGAATGTGTTTTTTCTCCTTTTTCCTGGATCTATTGCCCTCTTATATATTAAAATAATGTAGGTAAATCAAGCTATCCTAAGGATCGAAAGATCCTCAGGATTTCTTTATTATTATAAAGTTACAATATAGAAAATGCATTATCTTCAAAACTGCTTTGCGCCTAAAAAGTCTTCAACCTCCAATAGCTTGCGCATAGACAAGATCTCTTTGGTTATCTTTGACAGTTATTTATCCAATTCTGCAACAAAATCAAACCATTCCTATCATAATTTAGAATCTATTTAATAAAACTTCAATAACAACCCTAAGAGACATATTAATCATGTTCTTTCCTATTTATCCCTAACTATCTAAAGAATCAATCAAAATCATATCATGAACTGTGGGAAAAAGGAAGATATTTATAGCTTTTTCGTAACCCAACAGATAGCTTGAGAGGGATCTGATAGTGTTGGTTGTATTACTTATCTCAGAGTCTTCTGAAAGGTATGGATAGTTGGGAAATGATTTGTGTAATGACCATATTCCCCGCATAGGGCGCATGCATGGTTGGTATGCAAGCCCTTCATCTTCATGGAAGAGTATTATGCTAGGGCAGGTGGCACTGTGGGGGTATGGAGTAGAGGTGCTTCTTTGGGAAGATGAATGAGATTGTGTAATTCAGAAAATGTAGGGAAAAGGTGGGTTGGATGTCCAACGGTAGTAAAAAGGGCGCATGGGGGTTGGATGCATGGTGGGGAGGGGAGTGTGGATTCTTTCTTCCTCTTGGTGCCTCATCGGTTGGTGTCATTTCCCCGTTTGCAAGTATATGGGTTTCTTGTAGTGGTAGTATTGCACCCAACTATGTGACCAGTTGGGTGAGTGGGTGGTTGAGCCACTTGTTGTGGACTTGAAATCATGGGCTAAGGTGGGAGAGATAAGCCTCATACCATAGTTATTGGTTCAAGATACAATACAGGGATGGATATCACCATATTTTGTAACGTGATGGTAGCAACAAACTAGTATGATGTTAATTTNGGGGGGGGGATGAAGGGTATTTGGGTAATTGCATGTGGGACTATTTTCCCAATAGGGATTTGAACCATCATGGGTGGGATTTTGGATAATTCCTCTTGGGAATATTGTAAGGGGGGTTCCTCGGAAATATTTTGTTGTGTAGGAATAGGGGTTGGGTTCTATGATTCCTCTAGGGGATGGTTATCAGGAATGTCTCTTCTATTTGAGGTAACGATGAAGACATGGTATACGCTTGGGGGTGGGAGGGGTGTATCCTTGGTATGAACCAATTAATGATGAGTCATGAAAGATCCTTTGTTTGACATCTACCATTGGTAAAAGGTCAACACTTGAGCAGATAAGTGGAAGGATGTTATCAATGTGCCCTGACTGATTAGGCTCATAATGGGTCAATTGGTCAATAGTGACGATCTTCCCATTGTGAGGGAATATCGTGGTGAGACATACATAAGATGCTATTGCTTGCATGGTGTACATGTAGCTTCATGAAAAAAGGATATTGTAATCCAATTCATAATCTATAAATTCAATGTCAATGAGGATTGCCCCCCCCCCCAATTCTACAGGAACATTTTGATGATGCAACAATGAATTTTGATGTTTCCAATCCTCATAGGAATTTGGAAGGAAACTAGTGATGGAAGATGTGGATCGACTTTGTGTAAGTTGAAAGTGATTAGACGAGTGTCTCCAAGGTCTATTTCCCCAAACTATGAAAGAAAATCTTATCTTTGGGATGGGAATAACTACATAACCTCAAGTAATCACATGGAAATGGGTGATTGTGCAAGGTCATCAACAAGGTGGTATTTGTGGGAGGCTCAAGCATGTGGGGTATGCACATTCCAACATAGTGGTGGGAGAGGAATTCAGGTGGTGGATTTAATGTTAGGATGAGGAATCATTAGAGGTTTCCTGACCAGTAATGGGGGGGAATCAAAGTTAGTGGGAGCGGAATCAAACGGTATAGTGTATTAGCGGCTGAAATCTTGTAATAGGATTTCCTCTTATGTGGTGAGAAGGATAGTATGATTTGTTGAATTATTGGTTTGTGGTTGGTCGGGTTCAAGTAACTATCTTGTCTATTGTGGGAAAGGGGCAGTTTTTGGTTGTCTGTTGATGACACCTTGGTGATGGATTGGGTTATGTAATACTGCTAGTGGTAGTGGCGGAATGTAGTTGGGAGGTAATTTTGGTGGCCTTTGGAGTGGGGGAGGGAGTGGAGGGTTCATAAATTCCTTCATTCGTTTGTAATCGACTATCTGAGGGCATCAGTGGTTATCCATTGTGATTCCCCCTTGGGGGTTTTGGTTAACCTGATTTTGGTTACCCCCGGTTGAGGGATTTGGTTGTTGGGGGTTTACCCCTTGTCCTTGGTTTCTATTCTTTCCCTTTCTATGGATTTTATTGGGTTGATGAGGGGGATTGGTGGTATTTAATTGTTCAAAATATTGAACTTGTTGAATAGGATAAGGTTGGATAAAATTTACCCTTGCCTATTGTTTTCCATGTGATGGGGCATCAACTGAGGAGCACTAGGGAAGGGGTAGTGAGGGTTACCTTGGATAGGTCCATACTTCCTGTATGTAGTGTAGGTTCCTCTCCTAGGGTTGGGATTATATGTCATGGATGGTGAAAGGCCTAGATGTTGTACATGCACAGGGTGAGTGGGGGGTGTAGGGACTAGAAGTCCCATGATGGGAGGAGGAGGTTCCATGAATGGTGGTTGATGTGGTGGGGGAGGGTAGTATGGATTTCTTGTTGGAAGATTGATTGTTTTCATTGATGTCAACCCTAGTCATGGGTTTTGGACCGCAAGATTGATAAAGGTATTTGGACATGAAGGAAAATGCACATGCATATACAACACTCATGAATGGATAGTATACATCATGTTGTTTTCGGTGGCATGTGGCACGTCACATGGATCCTCATGGTTGAGGAGAAATGAATTTTTGAAGATGACAAAGTGAATTACATGTAGGCCCTGAAAATAATTAAAGAAAATAATTACAAAATAAGAAAGTGTCAGGTCGGCCCTAATGTTAAAAGGAAGTGACATAAATGGTATAAATAAATATCATTATACATTCATTTGATACAAGTCGAATTTAAGAGGGAAGAAGAAGTAAAAGAAGGCCGGATTTCAAGGGAGGATGAAGTCTTTTGGTGATGTGTTCTAAGGTATGTTATTTTTAGGTCATCTTACCATTTTTGCTATAAATTTTTTTCTTGAATGCTTCAGATGGTGAAATCGCTATGGTATTGAGAAGACAAACAAGGTACCTCTGGTAAAAAAATTATCTCTTGATTCCCTAAAATTATGGAGATACACTCTGTGGAATATAGGGTTTGTGATCAGTCCTGAAATTTGTCAATAAACAGGTGTTCTGGGTAAAACAGTCATAACCTTTTCATACATACTCCAAATGCAGTGGGACCACTTCCATTGGAAAGATTATGGACTGTAGTTTCTTGTGTGTGAGCTTCAGAATCATATGTTAAATATTGAGCGCGGGGCATGCTATACAACTTGGGTCTTATGAACAGACCAGAATTGAATAAAGTCTACCATTCTTTCTATAACCTCCTTTTGGGGAGGATTCAAGGAGTGAAAATTAGAGGAGTTTCAGAGAATACATTGAGTAACATTATCTACAGGATCAGATTACTCCAAGAATTGAAT
>ML782051.1:457203-477917 GCA_009831015.1 Picea engelmannii
TATGAGGTGTACTTCTTCTTTTCGCCTTTCACGTTGATACTGGAAGATGGTGCAAATGATTCATTGGATGAAGCTGCAAATTGAGCGACCTCACAATACTCTCGCCGCCCTGCAACTTCATCTTTCAGAGAAATTCGCGGAACATGCCTCGAGTATTTCGTGCTTGAATGCCGGCGGGATTGTGATAGGCCGCACTCGCTGATCAGAGAGGACGCTCTCACGGCCAAGTTTCTCAGTTTCGAAAAAGCCATCGTCCCGCAAAATCCTTCAATTTCACTAACTTTTCTCTGCGGTTTCACTAACTTTTCTCTCCCTAGATGTATCAATTTCTCTTCCTTTTAAATGTTTGGTCGGGAAGGCGAGCGAATAATGTGCGTCATTTGGAATTTGTGAAAACAAATAAATAGAGGAGAGGAAAAGAATAAATAAATAAAGACAAACAAATGGGATTATCATTGTAGATAAATGGTCGGCTGAAATGATTGTGATTGTTAATGTGTTTTGTCCACTTTGTTTTTATTTTAATTATCTTCGTGTGGAGTTTTATTTTATTTTTAATTCACATCGTGTGGAGAGTGTTTTCTCGAGATTGAACCCTTTTTTTAAAACTTCATTTCAGATGGAAGGATGGGCCTCGTTTGAGTCCTTGGTGAAGTTGGTTAGGGCTTGAGGTGTTGGTTGGGGATGATCATTGAGTCTAGGGAGGTAGTGGAAGCCGAGCTAGTTCTGGTGGAGGGTAGGTAGGAGTTTAGGGCTTCAGAGTAGTGTCAATCTTTCGGTACGGGGGCTTCCAGGTTTCGTGTACAGGGGCTTCCAGGTTTCGTGTACAGGGGCTTTTAGTTTTCATTTTTTCTAGGGTTAATGGCGATAGTTGTACAGAATCTGGAGGTTGTCCTAGGCAATGACCTATGGTGGAATCAGGGGGGCCTGTACAAATCTGATGATGTGTACAGGAAGGAATTATGCATGTACCGTAAAACATTATTAGGGGATGGTGATAGGGCTAATAAAGTGACGACTATGTTGGAGGATCAGTCTTAGTTGGGTACAGGTGTCGAAGATTTGTGCATTTCAAAGGATTCAAGATCCATTGGGATCAATGACAAACTTCTCACTCGGGAATCGGGTAGGGGTAGAGGGTTTATTAACTTTCTGAAGCATCATTCCTCATTTTTTTTGCAGAAGGAGGGTTTAGGGGAGGAGACTATGGATGGGTGCCTAAGCTCTGAGGAAGCAGGTCAAGGGGCGACAAAACCTTCACTATTGTCTGTTGCAGTGAAGAAGACATCTGTCGGGAGTATAAGAAGTGTCCAAGGTGTGCCAAAAGTGTCGTTGGACTTAGCTTTGGGGGATTAGACCAGTGAAGGGGCCGATAGGTGTCTGCGGGGTGCTAAGGGCAGTGTGTCATGTGTGGATACAATGGAGGGAGATGTGTAGAAGGAAGGGATTTTTATCAAGAATAGAGTGGAGGCAACTAGTTGTGTTGGTTGCGGAGCCTGGAAGGAGAAGAGAGGAAATTTGAGGGTCACCCTTGGTCACCCTTGGCTTTGGGTGCTATGGATATTCATGATTGGGTGGAGGAGAGTTAACACCCAATGTTGGGTTATTTGTCAAAGATTTTGTGCTAATTAAAGGTTGGTTATGTTTTTTGTTCAAGTCAACGGTGGATGTGGAGTTGATTTTGTAGAAGACTTGGCTAGTGAAGTTGGGAACCCTAATGTTGATGCACTGGCACATCACCTTCAATCCGGTAAAGGAACATTTCAGGTATAGACATTTGTGGGTGCTACTTTCAGGTTGTCCTTTAGAGTTTTGGAATTTGGAGGCCTTTAGAGTGATCGAAAATGCTCTTTGTAAATTCTTACATGCGGATTCGAAGGTGTTCGAGGGGTTAGACATGCTGATGGGTAGAATCGTAGTGGAAATGGATCTCATCGATGGGACTCCTATGGATTTAGATATCGAATGGTGTGGTTTTACTTTCCAACAACGTCTTGACTACATGGGGGTCCCTTTCAGATGTGTTGTCTGCAAAGGAACGGGTCATCTAAGGCATCAATGCTTGAGATCTTTTTCGAAATTACCTACATCGGGTAAAGGTGAAGTGGAGCCGAAGATTAAGGGACAAACCAAATTTGATGCAGTGTGGAGTGATTTCCTATCTTCACTGTCTTTGGATAGCGCTATGGAATCTGGTAAGTTATTTGATAAGGAACCTTCTTTACCTTTGGTTATGCCTAATTTCATTGATTTTGGGAGTAAGGGTTTAATGATAGTGAAGGCTTTTGATGAGTTTGTTACTAAGCAGGCAGTAGGGGGTGATATCAATGCGGGTGTGGATATAAGGGCTTGTTGTAGGGAGGGGTTTTTGTCGAGGTATAGTGAGGTGTCTGTTGTTGTTGAGAAGGTTGTGGATGGGCTGGGAGGGGGGCATCCTAATGTGGATGGTCTTTCTGATTTGAAGTTGAAGGTTGCGGGTGACTTGAGGGAGCAACTGTAGGAGGGGGACTCTCTATCCAGTGGAGGCGGGTCCTCGTTTCCTCTTGTGAGTGGGCTCTTGGAGGAAAGGGAGGAATTGTCTCCTTTGTGTGTGGAAGAACAGAAAGACAAGAAGAGCTGGATTGAAGTGGTGGGGGATGGCTTGGGGGATAAACAGGATTCTCCTATGCGGTGTCATTTTAGTGGGGATAGGTTGCTTGTGGGTGAAGGTTGTAGTGTATGCGGTACCAATTATGTGGGTGTCTCTGTTGATCTTATTCGATAAGTGTCACTTGAGGATGGAGGAGTTTGTAATCAGTTTTATCCCATCTTATCGAGATTTTCTCTCTCAGACATCTTTGCGAGTTTATGATGGGGGGGAACTTCTATCTAAACCTATAGAAAGGTTTGGGAAGAAGGAGTCTTCTATAAAGGAAGGTGGGAGGGGATCAAGATTCAATAAATCACTGTTAAAAGGGGTTGTTCTTGGCGGATTAGAAAAAGAGTTTTCTCCCCTTAAAACTCGTAGTGCAAGGAAGTTAGTGAAGGAGAAGGAGGGTTTAGAGGTTCCTAGTGGTGGGGTTCTTGATGGTCCTAGGGTGCTTAGAAATCAGAAATCCCTAGCGAGGGTTAAAAAATGATAGTGGCAACCCTAAATGTTAGGGGTGTGGGGGGCTCTGTTAAGTATTTGGCCCTCAAAAGGTTTTTAGAGCTAGTAAAAAATGATGTAATTTTTATATAGGAAACTATGATAAGTGAAGAAAAAGCAAGAGGTTTGTTGGCTAAGTTTCTCCCAAACTGGTTATTTTGTGGGGCAGACTCAAGTGGAATTTTTGGTGGGTTGCTTTCAGCATGGAATCCGCGAAAAGTTGATTTCTATGCTTATGTGACTTATGCATGGATCTTGTTGGAAGGTACAGTGAAAGATCTTAGTCAAAGCTTGAATTTTCTTAATTGTTATGGCCCCTACCCAAAGAGACTTTATTTTTGGGAGACATTTAAAAATGAAGGGCTCTTTAATGAGAAGAACCTTGTTTTTTTGGGGGGTCTAAATTTGACTACGTCGTGTAGGGAAGTGTGGAGGGAGAATGCTAGAGTGGATCCACTTCATCTAGATTTCTTCCAGTTGATACAAGAAGGGGGGATGGTGGATGTTACGCCGATTCAATTGTTACCTATTTGGGGGAATGGGAGAAGGGGTTGGGACTACATAGCTAAAATATTGGACAAGTTTTTCATAGATGAGAAGTTAATGGTCTCAAAGTTGAGATATAGAACTTGGGTGTGCAATGAAAATATCTTAGATCATATGCGAGTGATCCTTCATATGGAAAAATTTAAAGACCAGGTACAGTATCCTTTCAATTTTAATTTGGTTTGGCTTGATGATCCTGAGTTTGTGGACTTAGTTAATCCAGTTGGAATGGTTTGTTGGAAACAAAGGTTTTAAATCTGATGGACTCTTTAGTAAAAAAGATTAAGTTATTGAATATGTTAGTGATTGTTTGGGAAAGGAAGAAAAAGGTTGTAGCCAAGGAAGAATTGGTATAGATTGAAATGAACTTGGATACTTTAAACTCTGAGTTCCCAGGGGGATTTATGCAGGATGTTGTTAAGGAACCTGACGCAGTGTTGCACCCGTAGGAATGACTACTCACAAGATCTTCTCTTTCCACGACCCGAAGAACACTAATCGGTCCTTCTATTTCCCTATCGGGAAATATGCACCCATAGAGCTCTTTGCGCGACTCCCCCTCTCTTTACTTATCGGGGAATCAGACTTCACAACCTTGCGAGATCAGTGATCGAGCGTAGGACTCTCGAATCTCTGAGACCCGATATGAGTCAACGCTGACCCTTCCGTTCCTTTGTCGGGAATTTCTCTATCGGGATCTCGGCACTCGCGGTGTCGAGCAACTCGGTTCTCTGACTCCCGAGTCTCGATATGCCGAAACTCCGATGAGGTCGCGCCTTTGACTTTTCAATGGTCCCATCACCTCGTCGAGATTTCGGACTTCGTAGGATCGCGAATCCTGATGTCCGATGTTTTGGGACATTACTTTTCCCGAACCCCAATACAATTTGCTACCCGTCCACCACCAACTCCTATGGCCCCACACTGTACTTGTAGCCATCGTGATATCGCGTATCACGATTTTGCCACTCCTGTTACCAAATCCTTGATTCCTTTCTGACGAAATCCCGATAGGTGATTTCATGAATAATCCAACGCCTCTAGTTGGCTTGGATCAACGGCTCTGCCCCTTCTGAGATTTAAACACTATGGGATTATCTGCAGTATCCCCCTGCACCCCTGGGAGATCCAATGGCTCACGGTGATTTTTTGATTTTCCCTGGAAGATATCGACCGTTCGTTCTTCCTTATGCAATCCACGAAATGACTAAGTGTTCTTCCACAGAACTTATCCACCTACATGCAAACTTGCGACGCTTCTTGCCAACCTTCAAGGAACAAATTTTCTATGCTGTCCTTCAACAAATTCGAAGGTCCTACCCTCCTGAGATTTTCCCCATGACCTCAATTCTTTCAAGAAAAATCTTGCATGCACTCCTTGAGGAAAACCTTCAACAACGTCTAAGTGTTGAAGTCACTTGACTCTGCGCACACCCGCAACAACAGTCTGTCAAATGCTTCACTCAGGTTCGCAACCCTGAGACTTTTATCCAGCCTGCGCACTACTTGCACGGCTCCTGTGCCCAACTACACTTCTGGATGAATGAGAACAAAAACTATCTCTATCTGAACCCTCTGTCAACGCACTCCTTGTGGACACTTCAACTGCACTCCTTTCAGGAATTCTCTGGCTCAAATAGAGAAACAATTGAAACTCATTCCATCTCTCTCTCAGACTTCAATTCATACATGAAATCACATACACAACATATAAAAGAAAATGTATAACAGGAAGCAAACGTTCATGAGCCTATCATTCAACACCAATACATAGAGAACAACACAAACCATGAATTTGAATCAAAGTTTTCTATCAATTCAAATGTCTGTACATGGCTGTTTTTATACATCTCTCTGCTTCTTCTTGCTCCAAATGCTTCTGAATAATGTTACAATGCACAATGAGGGTGTCTATATCTCGTTTCCCTCTTGCGCTCTACAACTGTATAGTCTAGAATTAAATTCTATCTACTTTACATTAACTATTTTAAATGTCATCTACCTACTAAGGACGAGAGCTATCCACTCAAGGTCCATTTACAATATACAAGTGCGCCTCATCTTAATGGCTCATTTAAGATTCGCGCAACAATTCCAAAGCATTTTCAAAATTTGTGCTGGTTTGTCCAGCTGTCCTCCGCTTCCGCACTGGCTCGCTTGATGTGTTGGCAATTCTCCTGCATCATACTCCCTTGCTTGAAAATTTTCATGGGTTCCTATCCATGAGCTCCTGCACGGTCTATCCATGCTTTTGTATCTCAGCTTTAGTCTCCCAGTTGGCATCTTCAACTGAATGGTTCTTCCACTTGACCAAATAATCAAAATATTGTTTTCGCCTGGTCCTCTTACTCAATCTATTGTCCAGTATGAATTCCATCTGTGGCTTCTCTGCAACTGGCATTTTATTTGTCCAATGGATCGTTGGTTGCTCATCTCTAGTCTCTGCTTCTCCAGCTCTGTATGGGTACAAATCTAAGACATTGAATATTGGATAAATTCTGACCCCATCGGGTAGTTCAATCTCATAAGCATTGTCCCCAAATTTTATCAAGACCTTGCATGGCCCGATTTTCTTCATCTTCATCTTATTGTATGCTCCTCTCGGGAACATTTCTTTCCTCAAATGTGCCAGAACCAGATCACCAACCTCAAACTGAAGTTCTCTCCGATGTTGATTTCCTTTGCGCTTGTATTCCTGACTTGAATTCTGCAACCACTCCTTCACCTGGCTGTGAAGTTCCTTCATCGCCTCAGTGAATTCCTCTGCACTAGCGCTCCTAGTATCAGTCTTCCCTGAATCTCTCAGTTCATAAATTCCCCTCAGCTAAATGCCATAAACAACCTGAAATGGACTTTGGCCTGTGCTCCGATTCACTGAGTCATTGTACGCAAATTCTTCCTATGGTAATATATTGTCCCAACTGTTGTGGTGCTCTATCACCAAGCTTCTCAGCAAGTCTCCCAGACTTCTGTTGACCACTTCCGTCTGAGGATGATAAGTTGAACTAAACATCAAATTAGTCCCCAGCTTCTTCCATAAGGTCCTCCAAAACTTCCGTATGAATTTCGTGTCTCTGTCCGAAACTATACTTTTCGGCAACCCATAAAGTCGAATGACCTCTTTGAAGAACAGATTTGCAATGTGAGTTGCATCATTGGTCTTCTGACATGGGATGAAGTGTGCCATCTTGGAAAACCTATCCACTACCACAAAGATTGAATCAACACCTCTTTGTGTCCTTAGCAACCCCAATACAAAATCCATGCTTATTGCATCCCACGACCTTTCTGGTATGGGAAACAGTTGATAAAAACTCACATTCTTCTTTCTTCCCTTCAAATGCTGGAAAATTGTGCATATGTCTACAAATCTTTTGACATCCGCTCGCATTCTCGGCCAAAAATATGACTCATTCAATTTCGTGAATGTTTTGTCATGACCGAAATGTCCTGCCAATCCACCACTGTGTTTCTCCTTCAACAGATTCTCCCTCATGGAGCATTTTGGAATACACAGTTGATTGCCTCTGAACAACAATCCTTCCTGGATCATGTATTCTATCCACGGGCTTCTGTGTCTGAGAACTAGATTCTCAGCTGCTTCATATGCTTCCTGAAAATCTGGATCATCTGTGTACATTTATGTCATATTGCCATGGTCTACCTAGCAATAGATGACAAACATCCATGGGAATAACATCACATAAGATCTTATCATTATATCCACCTATCTTGAATTCAACCAAGCATTGTTTAGTAACAGTTACCTGGTGTCCTTTCTGTAGCCACGAAACTCTGTATGGGCTTGGATGATCAGTCGTCTCCAATTCCAGCTTCTCTACCATCTCCGTAGATACGAGATTATCCATGCTACCACGGTCTACAATGACCTTGCATACCCTGTCCTTGGTCTTGCAAGCAGTCCTAAAGAGTCTGGTCCTTTGGAATGAACTTTCCACCTCCTTCTCGGGTGTTAAAAATACTTTTCACATCATGAGAAATCTTCCGCCTTCAGCGTCTTCATCCTCAACATCCCGCCTCTGTGCTTCGGTGATGTGAGCTTCTCCAATGTCCTTCTTTTTCTCTAGACACTCGTAAGACTTGTGCCCATTCTTTCCGCATGTGAAGCATGTGATTACTACACCTCTTCCTCTTCCTCTACCTCTAGTACGAGGAAAAGTGTTGTTGACAGCATAATCTCCTCTCTGTTCATTATGCTACCCTCTTTGTTCAACATATGGCCCCCATTGTAAGGTTCCACCTCTCTCTGCACGAGTATGAGGTTTCTTCTATTCCTCCTTGGGCTTCTGGTATTTGTCCTGGGCAACTGCTTTGCCTCTGGGCTGACTTCTACCTTGGCCCCTCTGACTCTATTTTCGGCTCAGCTTCTCCTCATCTTTCAGATCCATCTGATAAGTATCTTCCACCGTTCGGATGGTTACCATGCTCATCTCATCCTGGATATCATATCTCAGGCCATTCATGTATCTGGCAACTTTTTCATCATCGCTCTCCCGATGACCTTCCCTGATGTTCAGTCGATAGAATTCCTCAGTGTATTCTTTCACTGTCATCAACTTCTGTCTCAAGTTCTGCATTCTCCTGAACAGAGTAATTTGATAATCCTTGGGGATGAATTTCTCCTTCATCTTCGCGATCATCCTGTCCCAGATCTTGATCTTCTGCTTTCCCTTGTAGTGCCTGTCAGCTTGTAGTTCATCCCACCACAATGATGCATGTCCTTTTAAGTGTGTAACATCATGCTTGACTTTCTTGTCCTCTTCGACATCTTCGTAGTCGAAGTAAGTATCCATAGCTCTAATCCAATCTAGTAGCTCCTCTGCATCCAAGTTTCCCTCGTAAATTGAAATTTCCATCTTTGCTCTTGCACCCATCCTGGCAATATCTTTGATCAAACGCTCATTTGATGCATCTCCGACTGTAACTTCCTCCTCTCGTTCAGCCTCTATTTCACTATCGAAATCACTCAGATCCCCTGCACTAGTTGTGCATCTTTGCGCTGTCTCCATGTCCTCGAGTCTCGCTCAGAGGTCTCTCATCTGTCTCTCTATGGTTGGGTCAGTTATCTGCCTGCCTCTTCTTCTCTGCACTTTCCTATCCTCTGGATCAGGTGACTGCCTATCTCTCCTTGGCGGCATGGTGAATTCTCCTCTTCTCTGCTATAGAAAGCAAAGAACAATCTGTCTTAGCTCTGATACCACTTGACATTGTGTATCAGAGTACTCCTTACCTCTTACGCCTTCCTCACCTGAAATATACAGACAAGAATATGAAGTTCTGATACCAAACTAACGTAGTGTTGCACCCGCAGGCACGCCTGCTCACAGGATCTTCTCTTTCCACGGCCCGAAGAACACTAATCGGTCCTTCTATTTCCCTATCGGGAAATCTGCACCCACAGACCTCTTTTCTCGACTCCCCCTCCCTTTACTTATCGGGGAATCAGACTTCACAACCTTGCGAGGTCAGTGATCGAGTGTAGGACTCTCGAATCTCTGAGACTTGATATGTGTCAACGCTGACCCTTCCATTCCTTTGTCGAGACTTTCTCTATTGGGATCTCGGCACTCACGTTGTCGAGCAACTCGGTTCTCTGACTCCTGAGTGCCAATATGTTGAAACTCCAATGAGCTCGCGGCTTTGACTTTTCAACGGTCCTGTCACCTCGTCGGGATTTCGGACTTTGCAGGATCGCGAATCCTAATGTCCAATGTTTTGGGACTTTACTTTTCCCGAACCCCGATACAGTGTGCTACCTGTCCACCACCAACTCCTGTGGCCCCACACTGTACTTGTAGCCGTCGGGATATCATGTATCGCAATTTCGCGACTCCCGTTACCAAATCTTCGATTCCTTTCTTACCAAATCCCGATAAGCGATTTCGCGAATAATCCAACGCCTCTGGCTGGCTTGGATCAACGACTCTGCCCCTTCTAAGATTTAAACACTATGGGAATATCTGCAGTATCACCCTGCACCCCCACGAGATCCAAAGGCTCACGATGATTCGCTGATTTTCCCTGGAAGATATCAATCATCCGTTATTCCTTATGCAATCCACGAAATGACTAAGTTTTCTTCCACAGAACTTATCCACCTGCGTGCAAACTTGCGACACTTCTTGCCAACCTTCAAGGCACAAATTTTCTACGTTGTTCTTCAAAAATTCGAAGGTCCTATCCTTCCTGAGCTTTTCCCCACGACCTCAAGTCCTTCAAGAAATCTCTTGCACGCACTCCTTGCGATAAACCTTCAACAACGTCGAAGTGTTGAAGTCACTTGACTCTGTGCACACCTACAACAGTAGTCTGTCAAATGCTTCACTCAAGTTCACAACCCTGACACTTTTACCCAGCCTGTGCACTCCTTACACGGCTCCTGTGCCCAACTGCACTTCTGGATGAATGAGAACAAAAACTATCTCTATCTAAACCCTCTGTCAATGCACTCCTTGCGGACACTTCAACTGCACTCCTTGCAAGAATTCTCTGGCTCAAATAGAGAAACAATTGAAACTCATTTTATCTCCCTCTCAGACTTCAATTCATACATGAAATCACATACACAACATATAAAAGCAAATTTATAACAGGAAGAAAACGTTCATGAGCCTATCATTCAGCACCAATACATAGAGAACAACACAAACCATGAATTTTAATCAAAGCTTTCTATCAATTCAAATGTCTGTACATGAGTGTTTTTACATAGCTCTCTGCTTCTTCTTGCTCCAAATGCTTCTGAATAATGTTACAATGCACAATGAGGGTGTCTATATCTCGTTTCCCTCTTGTGCTCTACAACTGTATAGTCTAGAATTAAATTCTATCTACTTTACATTAACTATTTTAAATGTCGTCTACCTACTAAGGACAAGAGCTATCCACTCAAGGTCTATTTACAATATACAAGTGCGCCTCATCTTAATGGCTCATTTAAGATTTGCGCAACAATTCCAAAGTGTTTTCAAAATTTGTGCTGGCTTGTCCAGCTGTCCTCCACTTTCGCGCTGGCTCGCTTGATGTGTTGGCGATGATCCTGCATCAGAACCGGTCATGGGAAAAGAAAAAAGGAAATTGCTTCTCTTAAGATAGGAGGAAGAAACCTAGAGACAAAAGAGTAGAATTAATTGGATGGCCTCGGGTGATCAAAACACCAAGTTATTTCATGCCTATGCAAGTGCTAGAAAGCAGGTTAATGCCATTTGGGATATTACAATGGAGGATGGACCAATAATATCTAATACTCCTGACTTACATAAAGAGGTTGTGGACTACTTCCAAACTATTTTGAAGGCACAAAATAATATTGTTATCTCTGATCAACTTGATCTTTTAAGAAACTATCCAAGAATGTTCTCATAGGAATAAGGCTCTAGATTGGATGAGCATGTTAATTTAGAGTAATTACCGAAAACCCTCAAAGGTTTTAAGGTTTCAAAGAGTCCAGGGTCGGATGGCTAGACTGTCGAGTTTTTCCTATCTTTCTTTGATCTACTGGGTATTGATTTACTAGATATGCTGGAAGAGTCTAGGAGGAAAGGAAGAGTTTCTAGTGCATTAAATTCTACCTTTATTTCAGTCATTCCTAAGACTGATAAGCCATAATATTTTGGATATTTTAGACCGATTGTTTTATGTAATATGGATTATAAGATCATTACTAAAATTATTGCTGCCAGGATTAAATCTTCTCTTTCTATTGGAATCTCAAAGGAGTAATTTGAATTCCTTGAAGGCAGGCAAATTACTAAAGTTGTAGGAGTCTCTCAGGAGGTGTTACACAATATAAAGGGAAAAAAATTAAAGGCTCTAGTGTTAAAACTGGATCTGGTTAAGGCATATGACAAAGCGGACTGGGGTTTCCTAAGGCTTGTTTTATTATAGGTGGGTATGAGTCTAGAAGATATGGAATGGATCTTAGGGTGTGTATCATCTGCAAATTTGTTTGTTTTGATCAATGGAAATCCCTCCAGTTTCTTTAATAGTTGAAGGGGTTTAAGGCAAGGATGCCCGTTATCCCCTTTAATTGTTCTCCTTATCATAGAAGGTTCAAGCAGAGCTAATCATGAACAGGTAAGGGAAAAGAACATTGAAGGTATTCCTGTGGCTAGAGGATTATTCATTACACACCTGATATTTGTGGATGATGTTATTCTATTTGGAAATGGAAACTTCGATGAGTGGGGAGTCTTTAAGGAGGTTTTTGGAGCATTTTTGTAAAGCGATAGGGATGGTCTTTAGCACTGAGAAGTAAGTTTTTTTAGAAGCTGGGTGGGAAGCAGATGAGCTAGACTTGATAAAAATGATATTGCCTTATGATATAAAACTAGTTAAAGAAGGTTTTAAGTACTTGGGGTAATTTTTAAAACCAAACTATTACCTTGGATTGGATTGGATATGGCTCAAGAAAAATTTTGCTAAAAGAATTTTGAGTTGGAGTCATAGATGGCTCTCTTTAGGGGGAAGGGTGATCGTGGTTAAAGTTGTTCTTGATAGAATTTATGTTTATTGGATTTCCATGGAAAAGATCCCAAAAAGTTTTTAAATAGTATTAGAAAGAGGATTCTTAGTTTCTTGTGGTCGGGAAATTTTTTTATTGAAGGTATGCATTTGACAAGATGGAAAAAGCTTGCAAAACCAAAAAGTCTTGGTGGATGGGGTTTAAAAAATATCTTTTATTTTGGGAAATCCTTGGTAGAAAAACGTCTGTGGCGATGTCTTATGTTTTTTTATCTTTGGCATGAAGTGATGATTAAAAAATATATTAATAATAAAACAATGGAGGAGTGGTTCAGACAAGGTAGGTTTTCGTGGTCAGGTTCTTCAAATTTTTGGAGAGCACTCACTGCTTCTTTATCAATTATAATAAATTGGTTGGTTTGGAAGCTTGGTAATGGGATGGTTATTAGAATTGGTTCTGATCCTTTGGTGGGTTCACATACTTATTACAAGTTGTCAAAGAGTCTTATCCTGAATTTGAAGGCCCAAGGGATTGAATCTCTAGCACAAGTTGGGACTAGTGAGGTGGAGGATATCACTTTTATTAGATGGAAAAAGGATGAGTCGCTAGGGTTGGTAGGAGGTCTAAAAGAGGAATGGAATAATTTTGTTAAGGGCTTGTTTGGCTTGGATTTTGTAATAAATAATTCCAAATATATTTTATTGTGGTCTTGGGATACAAAAAGGGGACATGTCAATGCAAATCTTGCTTATAAATTTCGAATGGTGGAGTTGAGGGAAGTGGAACCATATTTTTGGTATAATGAACTATGGAACTGGCAGTTACCCTTAAAAGTTAAACTGTTTGTTTGGCTAATGTTGAAGTAGAGAATTCTTACTTGGGAAAAATTGAATAAAAGAGGTTTTAATGGGACAAGTAGATGCATCTTGTGTGGGATTAGTGAGGAAACAATGTTCCACCTTTTTGTGGAGTGCAGGTTCATCAAGGATATTTGGCAGACAATTTCAAAGGATTTAAATTTAGTCAGTCCTTGGGAAGGGTTTCAGATGGAAGATTGTTTTCAAAAGTGGTTAAAAAAGAAGGATAATGGTAATGAAATACCTTGCTTCATCTGTTGGGAGGTGTGGAAACACATAAATTTGGTCATCTTTGAAGATTTATCTCCTAATTTGGTCAGAGTTATCAACTATATTTTATAGGATTTGGGTGCACTAAAAGTCACACAGTGTGATAAGACAAGAAGGATAGACAGACCAACATTTCTGGATTGGAATTTAGCTGTGGGTTTTTTGATGGAGCTTCACAAGATAAAGTTTTAAAATGTGGGGCGGGTGATCTTTTAAAGTGTCCATTATTGGGTAGCTACATATTAAAAATGCATTTTGGTAGGGGTACCAATACAAGGGGAGAACTCCTTGCTTTATGGTGTTTGCTTTTTTTTGCAAGAAATAAAAAAATTACAATACTATATCTCGTTGGCGATTTAAATATTGTTATCGATTGGTTTTCTAATGATGGTAACTTACAGGTAATCTCTTTGCAGTCTTGGATGGAAAAGATTAGGCTTATGAGTGAGATTTTTCTTCAGCTTGAAGATAAACATATTTGCAGAGAGTACAACCAGGGTGTTGATCAACTTTCAAAGGATGCTTTACTACTGGAAAAATATGGTATTTTTTGTGCAAATGTTATGGAAGGCCAAACAAACTTTTTTGAAAGATTAGGAGTAAATCATTAGAGCATTGAGCAAGGAAGATCTTGAGATGTTGTTTATTTTGACTTATAATACATAAAAAAAATTGTTATATGATTGGTTGTATTATGATATGGAATATTGTATTTTTAACAGTGATAGGAGGAAGTTCACTGTCTTTTTTATAAGATCATAACTCTTTGTCTATGTAGAAGGAATTTGGAAGTCTTGGATTGTTGTAAAGATCAATGAAAAAAACCTTATTATATTTACTAATATAAATATTTTTGATTATCTTGGATTGGTTAACAAAGGACGATTGTTAGAAGCACGAAGGTGAAAATATCCCGCTCTGATTTAGGGTTCGCATTCAGCCACTGCCATGACTGGCCAGGGTGGAGGGGAGCCACTGCCCCCTCCCTCCCCAACCTCCTCCTTTCGTAAATTAGTCACAGCCTGCAGCAAGAAGCCCTCCCAGTCGGAACTGCCAATCTTCGTAAAGAGGCGAAATGATGTTCAAGAGATCGACCTTCCCCCGGACTACCCAATGAAGGTCGCATTGTCCCTCTCAGATCACAGACTAGTAGGTCATTTCATGGGTCTCTGGCCCTCAGCCAAAACAATAGACAAATGGATTCAAAGGAACTGGCGGCCGCTAATAACAAACAGTGTAACCTGTTATGCGGTTGGAAGAGGATACTTTATTTTCGAATTCATCTCTCAGGAGGACATAGATCTAATATTCATAAATGGACCGTAATTCATGGGCACACAGGAGCTCTATCTGAATCGATGGACCCCTAGCTTTGATCCATCCTCGGAAGTACCAAAAGACGTCCCTGTCTGGGTAAGACTCCCGAACCTGCCAATACACTGCTGGAACTCCTCATCGCTACAAGCTATTAGAAATGGATTGGGACATTACATCGATAGAGCAGACCCAAAAGACCAGTACTCCTATGCAAGGATTTGTGTGGAAGTGGATATGGAGGTAGGTTTGCCGAAAGCAGTAAAACTAAAGGTAGGGTATTGGCACCATCTTCAAAAGATGGATTATGAGAAACTCCCATTCAAATGTAGAGGATGTCATGAATACGGCCATTTCTAGCGAAACTTCCCAAAAAACCCAAATACACAGAAGGTAGGGGAAGAAGGCTGGCAACAGGCCCGAAAAAGGAAACCGAAACCAAAAGGTCCAAGAAGCGAAAAACCAGCTCCAACTCAAGACAAGAACCCAGGAAGCAAAGATATGGCTAAAAACTTCAATACATTGGCCTCGGAAACTTGAGGTGAGATAGAGGAGTCGAGCAAAGATGCCCAAGGGGAAGCAGCAAGAGGTACCCAAACCCCTAAAGACAAAGAAACTCAAAAGACAACAGAAGAAGAGGAACAGAATAAATCCCCTCAAAGGATTGGGGTGACTCAAGGCACAGAGGAAGGGGAGATCTCGTCCGGGAATGACTCGGAAGGAGCAAGTGAAGTCTGGGACACCCCAAAGAAACCAGGAAGAGGCAGGAAATCCAAAAAAGTAGAAAGAGATCAGGAAACCTACAAAGAAGTCCTAAAAGGTGAACAACCAACCATCAAACAATTGATCAATGTGAGGCAAACCAGGAAGCTAACCAAAGCCTCCCAAGGAGGCCACTCCCCCCCCCAAGGTAATTAATGAAGTTAACCTCCTGGAACTGTAGGGGTCTTGGCAGCAAAAGGAAGGAAGAATCTCTCAAGGATATCATCAAAGCATCCAAAGCGGACATCCTACTCATCCAGGAGACCAAGATGAGTCAACAGGACTCTCTCAAAGTTTCAATGAATGTTTGGAAGAACAACCAAGGATTAGCTGAAAATGCCAGAGGCGCGTCAAGAGGGCTCTGCACCCTGTGGAACACCACCAAAATAGAATTGACCAGCTCAGATACCTGCATGCATTGGATTCACACCCAGCTCCTTCACAAGGATTTTGGTTACATCGTAAGCCTCTTTAATATCTATGTCCCGCAACATATAGAAGAAAAAAAGATCTGTTGGGAAACCCTCCAAGACTTCCTAAAAAAAAATGATCTAGAAAATATCATCCTAGGAGGGGATCTAAATATAACACTGACCCAAGAGGAAAAACGAGGGAGTTCTATTGTAAGAGACCCAGCTAGAGAATGGGTGGAAGACCTAATCTCATCCTGGGATCTAATCAACATCAAACTGGTCAAAGGACTTTATACGTGGACCAACAAAAGGGTAGGATCGGGGCATATTGTTGCCTGACTGGACATATTCCTCGTCCAAAGCTCTTTCCTAACTCTCGGTCTCATAGCCTCCTCAGAAATCCTCCCTCATAGCACCTCTGAACATAAGCATGTGCGCTTAGAATTTAAAACTAACCAAGGCTAGGGACCCATCCCTTTCAGATTCAACCCGTCATGGATACAAGACAAAGACTTTCTTCGCCTAGTATCCAGCGTGTGGACAAACAAGATCAAAGGCTATGCCTTTTATGTTTGGGAAGAGAAGCTACGTAGGCTAAAGACTGCTCTAAATTCCTGGGCAAAAGGAAAACCAGACCCAACCACCTCATGCAAAAAATCCTAAAGGCGCCTTGAGAGCCATCAGCTGGATTTGGAAAACAAGGAGGTCACACAACAAGATCTACTCAAAGAAGACCACCTCCAACGACAATGGCACAAAGCCTGAAGGGAGGAAGAATGCTATTGGAGGAAAAAATCCCGAAGCCTATGGATGAAGGAAGGAGATAAAAACACTATCTATTTCCATAAGCAAGCAGAGGCAAGGAAGCATTTTAAGGCAGTGATAGAAATTCAGGCCCAAAATATTATAATCTCAGATCAAGAAGGCATTAAACAAGTAGCCTTTGAAACTTTTGAAACCCTCTACTCAGAAACACAAAGGGAAAACATTGATCCCCATTGATTCCCCCTCTCCATCATCCCAAATCTTATAAAGGATGACTTCAATATCATACTTTTGGAGGAAATTTCGCAGCAGGAAATAAAGGAGGCATTAGATCAAATGAATCGGGACAAGGCTCCTGGACCGGATGGATTCACTGCCAGATTCTACCAACAATTATGGGGGATAATCAAATCTGATCTCACCAAAATGATAAGGAAGTCGCAAATGAGAAGCAAGCTAGGAGGGAGCACAAAATCGGCCTTCCTAGCACTTATCCCGAAGGAGAAAGGAGTGCTCAGCTTTAACCGCTTCCAGCCAATTTCCCTCTGTAATAAAAGCTACAAAATCCTCACCAAAGTAATAGCAAACAGAATGAAAACAATCCTCCCTCTTATCATCCCAGAAAACCAGGGAGGCTTCATCAAAGGAAGGGACATTGCAGACAACATCATCCTAGTTCAAGAGGCCCTTCACTCAAGCGTCTGGAGGAAAGACAAAGGTATGATTATAAATCTAGATCTCGCCAATGCCTTGATAGAGTTAATCACACTTTTTTATTTGAGGTAATGAGGAAGTTTGGTTTCGATCAATATTTTGTAAATTGGATTAAAGCCTGTATAGGATCACCATGGATAGCCCTCATGGTGAATGGAAGAGTAACAAAATTTTTCCAAGGCTCCAGAGGGTTAAGGCAAGGGTGCCCACTCTCGCCCCTCCTCTATGCAATCCAAGCTTCTGTACTAAGCTATCAGCTGGAAAATTCCAAAGCCCAAAATAGCCTTCAGGACTTAAGAATAGCACAAAGAGTGAAAGACATAAATCATGCTCAATTTGTAGACGATACCCTGCTGCTAGGCAGGGCAAGCCCAATAATTGCAAAGAAGTTCAAGGAGGAACTAGACGCTTATGTTGAAGTTTCAGGAAGTGAGATAAGTCAGGAAAAAAGCAATATTTATGGCTGGAATATTACACCTAGAGAGATGATGGGAATTTATAGAGTTTTGGGGATGGAAGGACACACCAACTGGGAGACCTTTAATTATCTCGGAATCCCTATCTTCAAAGCTGCTCCAAGAGCCTCACAGTGGAACCACCTAATTGACAAACTTAAGAAGAGAATTTCCTCCTGGGGGGAGAATTGGCTAAATCTTGCAGGAAAAGTTGTCCTAATCAAATCAGTTCTGGCTAGCGTACCCATTTATCAGAGCTCTTTGCTTCTAGCCCCTAGCTCCATGATTCAAAAAATAGAAGCAATGCAAAGAAGCTTCCTGTGGGAAGGTGGAAAGCAGACAGGCAGGAAATTGCACCTAATAAGCTGGGAAAAAACTCTCCAAGCCTCTCTTGGAAGGAGGCCTCAACTTCAAAAAAACCTGAGTACAGAACCTAGCATTGGGGGAAAAACAGCTCTGGAATATTGTCAATGGCGAGCCAACCTGGAGCAAAGTAGCATTGTGGAAGAAATATTTTAGGGGAGAAAGGGAGCGATGCATAGAATACCCATGTAGGGAATCTAAAGGATCCCCTATCTTCACCTCTGCAAAAATGCCATGCCCCATTTCAACCCCCATCTCACCTGGGTGCTAAGAAATGGAAAGAAAATTAAAATCTTGCATGATTCAATTCTATGAGACCCTCCTCTAGACTTGAGACAAGATTTGCGATGCCTCAAAGAGTGGATGGACAGTCAGAACTTAAAGTCACTCTACAAAATCTCAATTTGGGAGAAGGACAGATGCAAGTCGTGGCAAGGATGGGGAGTGGGAAACATACCCCCTAATTTAGAAAGGGACTGGTGCACTCTTAAGCTTTGTCTACAGGGGAAATCCCCCCTCAAAAAACAAGGGAGGGACGAGAGAGGCTGGGGAAAGCATGCTAAGCCCTACACCACTTCCAATGGCTATAGACTCACTCTAAACGTCCCCAACGTCCCACCTAACCTGATCCTCTGGAAATCCATTTGGCAAACCAAATCCATACCTAAAATTGATATGTTTATCTAGACTCTTGGCCATAACATCATCCAAACAGGGGAAAAACTCCAAAGAAAAGGCTGGGAGGGCCCCTTCAGATGTCCTCTTTGTCAACAGGCTGAAGAAAATTCAGATCACCTCCTCCTCAATTGCGTCTATTCCAAAGAAGTTTGGAGGTTGGCAATTGGAATTCAAACTGAAGTCCCCCGCCCTCAAGACATCAAGATCCTTCTCCAAGGTTGGGATTCCCTTTACCCATTCCAAAAACAGAAACAAAGCTATGCCTCTGAGCTTTGGATATTCCTCTCAAGATTTATCCTGTGGGGACTGTGGCTGGAAAGAAACAACAGAGTCTTCAGGGATAGGAAAAGGAGCACACCCACAGTGGCAACCACCATTCAAGCATTCTTCGAAGAAAGCGCCCCTTACCTTTGTCAACCAAATTGCAGTGGGAAGATGGATGAAAAGGAAGATCTCTGGATGGATCAGTTTAGAATTCAAAGGCAAATTGGGAGCACAACTAACATCTCGCTCCAAGAGGATTGGGAAATAAGGAAAGGAAAGCAGGAGTTTGTCAAATGGAAAAAAGAAAGGAAGGCCTACATACTGTCCTTCGACGGGGCCTCAAAAGGAAACCCGGGCCAAGCAGGTGGAGGAGGGACAATTGAAAGTCCCAATGTAGAAACAATGGTAAGATACGCCTTGGGTCTAGGTATTGATACCAACAATAGCGCAGAAGCCATGGCATTGTGGCAGGGACTGTGTCAAGCCAGCAAGCTTGGGATCGATAACTTGGTCATAGTAGGAGACTCTAGATTGATAATTAGATCCATTATCCACCGTTCCAAAAACCAAAGTGCGAAGCTAAACAACCTGCTGGACAAAATCCGTCTCCTTCTTAGGAGCTTCACCTCATATAAGTTATTCCATGTTTTATGAGAGCTCAATGAAGTCGCAGATGCTGAAGAAAATAAAGTTTCCCTCTTGGCACCGGGAAATTTGAATCTAAACGGTTCGTTGTTCACCGTGGATATGCCTTGAATCATGAATACAACACGCACTCATTTTTTCAAGTGGAAAAGAGGGGGACAGGATGATAGAGACAACAATCAGGATCAGTTAGGTCAGGACCACGCGATTGGGTGAAAGGGGCAAAGGAAGGATTGAGTAAGATCAGATCTCAGACAAGGAGGGGACAGAAGAGCACCTCAACCATGCCTCTTGAAACAAGCAGCTAAGGATTAAATGACGAAGGCCAGGGAGGGCGCACTTAAATTAGCAATGCAACCACAGGCTCAGAGCAGTTCTACGCATAGCTATTCTGTGAAATTGTCTTTGAAGACCCAGGGCGCGCGAAGCAGAGGAGGTTCCAAGCGATGGAAGAAATCTCCACCAGCAAGCCAACCATGGAGGAAAGGCTGAAGCTTATGGACTCAACGTTGGATAATCTAAAACAAATGTTACAGTTCCAGCTGGATTTTTTAGAGAATCTGGATACAAAAGCAGGTAGAAGGATGGAGAAGCTGGAGCAAGACATTACCACTGCAAAGTTTGGATTTACAGAAGAACTAAGCAAGCTGCATCGAGAACTAAAGAATCCAAAAGAAGAGTTTGAGGAAAGAATAGGTCAGCTGGAAGTAAAAATGTCCCAGCTGAACAATGAATGGAAGAAGGATCCCAAAAAATAACCAGTCGCTCGATCTAAAGCGAGCTCATCTCTTCTTCAACAACTTGACATTTTGTATAGAAGTCAATGCACTAAATAAGTCTGTAATCGTAGGTTTAGTGAGTCGCTTCTGTGGGTAAGGATCCAAGCTTAGTGTATTCAGGAGTATTGTTAAGCTCCATACAGGCAGTCACTCAGTGAAGCAATGCCATTTTGTAATCGAACCAGTGGCTAGTTCACCTTATAATATAAATCCCTCTAACCATTCTTGTCAAATATATATATATATATATATATATATATATATATATATATATATA
>ML782051.1:478058-498429 GCA_009831015.1 Picea engelmannii
GGATATTTTATGATTGGGTGAAAATAGTAATCCCTATTTGGATATGAAATTGTCATTTTTTTTTTAGTTTTAAATATTGTCATATGAAGTGGATTAAAGTTTTGTTTAGAATGAGTTCACAACAAGGAAAGCAGTAAATGGTCATGAGTTGAGCATTGGATATTTAATACCATTGGTATTGTAACGTTTCGGTATAGTAGTGACTCAACAACTAACACTTTCGATATACGGCTCGCCCCAAATGCTCTTAAATATTAAATATCTAAAAAAATATTTTAAAAATCTTGATCGTTGTATCTAGAGGTGGCTTTATTGGTTAAGGTGACTACTTTGACCTATTGGGGCTTCTAGATGAGGGTCCTCCAACTTCGTAAGGCCTTAACTCTCAAACCGTGAGGAGTTATGTGACATTCTACATACCACCAGAAATGGCATGACATGTACTATCCATATAGAATAGTATTATCTTAAAACATATCATAACTCATACCATTACCCATCAAACAAACTTGGGTTCATTGCCCAAACCCGGGGTCTCCAACTTCTCATGGCCATAACTCTCTAACCGTGAGGAATTATGTGACGTTCCACATACCACCGAAAATGACATGAAAAGCACTATCCATCTAGGATATTTTCCCTGACAAATTCACTTTCCTTCATCTCATTATTCCACAATTAAGCATGGGTTCTCTTACTCCACAAAGCATCTTTCCATGAGGCCTTTCACCATAAGGGGACCACTTTGGAGTTCATCCATATTTACTTCTTATCAACCATGACAAAACAATAATGTGTCATATTTACTTCAAACAATATTGGGTCCATTACCCAAACCTCTGTGCTATGGGGCTTTCTTCAAGGGTTGACATCAATGACAACCAACCTTAATCAACAATATCCACCTTTGGAATTGATGGAAACACTCTGATGCAATACATAAATCATATCACTCATGCTCCCCCTGGAACCATGTCTTTGTCCTCTGCATCTAATAAATCTTCTCCCCTTGGAACCATGCCTCTGTCCTCTGCATATGATAAATATGCTCCCCCTGGAACCATGCTTCTGTCCTCTACATCTGATAAATCTTCTCCCCTTAGAACCATGCCTTTGTCCTCTGCATCTGATAAATCTCTCCCCCTTTGTCATCAATGGCAAAGGTATATTTCCATCCAGGGATGCTCCCCCTGACAGACTATCCTCTTATGGTGCTTCCTCGTGTACATCTAAGACATATAAGATAAGCACTCAAAAAGCATTCAAAAAGCATTCATTTTTTGAGTAGAAATAACTCCAAGTCTTTGGCGAAGATATTCAAAGGCTTCCCATGGAAGTGGTTTTGTAAATATGTCTGCCACTTGTTCTTTTGTGCCCACATAATCAACTCCGATGTTCTTTTCTGCAAGTTGTTCCTGTAGAAAGTGATACTTGATTGGAATGTGCTTCGTCTTGGAGTGCATCATCGGGTTTTTTGAGATATTGATGGCACTTGTATTATCACAATATATTGGAATGGGCTCATCATACTCAACTTGTATATCTGTCAAAGTTTGTTTCATCCAAAGAACCTGTGTACAACATGTTGTTGCTGCAATATACTCTGCCTGGACTGTAGATAGAGATACCGATGATTGTTTCTTTCTTAGCCATGATACCAAACACTCACCTAAATAGAGCATTGCTCCACTGGAGCTTCATTGGTCATCAATAAAACCTGCCCAATCTACATCTGTGTAGGCAATAAGTGATAGTTCTTTTACTTTTGGATACCATAATCCAAACTCTTCTATTCCTTTGAGATATCTGAAGATCCTCTTTACTGCTAATACATGTGATTCCTTTGGTGCTTCTTGAAATCATGCCACCTGTCCAACTACCTGCATTACATCTGGTATGGATGTTATCACATATAGTAGGCTACCAATCATTGACCTATATTGCCTCTGATCTGTAGACTTTGAATCATCATATTTTCTCAACTTACAACTGCTTTGCATAGGAGTGATAATTGCTTTGCAATCTTCCATTCCGAACCTCTTTAGCATTTCTCTAATATACTTGGTTTGAGAAATAAAAATTCCTTGGTTTCTTTGATGTATCTAAAGTCCCAGAAAGAAGGATAGTTCTCTAAGTAATGACATTTCAAACTCATTCTACATGTCTTTTGCAAATTTCTGGCTTAACCTGTCATCATCACTACCAAAAATAATATCATCAACATAAAATTCAATTAATAAAATATTACCTTGACTTACCTTGATGTAGAGGTTGTTGTCTGCACTTCCTTTTATGAACCCTGCCTGCTGCAGATACTTATCCAGTCTAGAGTACCATGCTCTAGGATCCTGTTTTAGACCATACAAGGCCTTCTTTAATTTACACACATAGTCTGTTTTCTCTGACAACTGAAATCCTTCTAGTTGTTCAATGTAGAATTCTTCTTCAAGTTCCCCATTTAGAAAAGATGATTTTACGTCCATCTGATATACTTTAACATTTTTGGAGCATGCATACGCTAAAAGAAAATAGATTTCTTCCATTCTTGCAACTGGAGAAAATGTCTCTTCAAAGTCGATTCCTTCAATCTGTGCATATCCTTTACATACCAATATAGCTTTGTTCCTTGTAACCTATCCATCGTCATTCAATTTATTCTTGAAAACCCATTTTGTGTCGATCACATTCTTATTCTTTGGTATTGGAACCAATTCCCAAGTGTCATTTTTCTCTATTTGATCCAATTCTTCATCCATGGCCTTATTCCAAAATTCATCCTTGCTGGATTTTTCAAAACAATTTGGTTTAATTGTAGATAAGAGTGCTAGGTGTGTTTGTTCTGGTGAATGATTTTTTCTTCTAGTCTCAACTCCTTCATCTTTGTTTCCAATAATCTAATTTGAAGTATGATTCTTCTGCACTCGTTTTCTAGGTGTCTTTGGAGATACTTGCTAAACTTGATCTTCTACTTCTGTCGGATTCTCTTCATCTTCATCTTCCTCTTCTTCTTATTTTTCAGATTCTTCTTCAAAAAGTTGTTCCATTGATTTGTTTTCTTCTTTCTTTAATTTTGGTCTTCCTATTTCATCAATTGTTATGTTGATGCTTTCCACAACTTTGTTTAATCTTAGATTTTAACACTTGTATTCTTTCCTTGTACTTGAGTAACCAACAAGTATTCCTTTGCCCACACGAGATTCAAACTTTCCCATTCTGCCATATTCTCTTTTGATGTAGCATTTGCTTCCAAAAACTCTGAAGTGCTTCACATTTGCTGGTTTTCCTTTCCATAGCTCGTAGGGAGTCTTATTAGTGTTGTTTCTGAGCATTACTCTATTTTGAATGTGAACTATTGTATGCACTACCTGTATCCAAAACATATCTATCAACTTTGAATCCATTATCATTGTTCGAGCCATTTCTTGTACTATCATGCTCTTTCTTTCAACAACTCCATTCTGTTGAGGTGTCCTAGCGACGAAGAATTGTCTTTTTATTCCATGATTGTTGCAGTAGTCCATAAATTTCTTTGAGGTGAATTCTCCTCCATTATCCAATCTTAAGCATTTGATTCTTGAATCCATCTCATTTTCAATCATTTCCTTGTAGATATTGAAATTTTCAAAATCTTTTGATTTGTTCTTGAGAAAGAAAATTGCAGTCATTCTTGTATAATCATCAACTAATAACATAAAATATCTCTCACCTTTTAAGCCTTTTGATGTAGTTGGTCCAACTAGATCAGTATGCACAATTTCTAGTGGTTTTGTTGTTGAATATTCTTTTGATTTGAACCTAGTGTTTGTTTTCTTTCCTTGTTGGCAATGCTTGCACAAAGAGTTGGTTGGTTTCATGATCTAGGGCATTTCTCTAACTGCTTCTCTTTTGCTAACTTTGACAAGGTTATCAAAATGCATGTGACCCATTCTTCTGTGCCATAGCCAACTTTCATCTTCCTTTCCTAGACAACACTTTTCATTTCCAATTTCTCTTAACACATATATGTTGCTTGAAGTTATTGTAGCTGTAGCGACCAATTTCCATGAACCTTCTTTTCTTATCTCACACTTTTGTGAATCGAAAGTAACTTTATGAACTTGGTCACACATTTGACTCATACTTAAAATATTATTTTTCATATCTTCTACTAGTAAAACATTTTTTGCCTTTTCATTCTTGTTCCCAATTCAGACTGTGCATTTTCCAATGATTTTGGATGAATCATCATTTCCAAAGGAGACTGATCCATCTCATTCCTTTTGTAATGTAAGAAACTTGTCTC
The DNA here is from genome assembly GCA_009831015.1 of Picea engelmannii. NCBI lineage: Eukaryota > Viridiplantae > Streptophyta > Pinopsida > Pinales > Pinaceae > Picea > Picea engelmannii. Next base: position 482,341 of record ML782051.1, read on the forward strand.
TATCACCTGTCATGTGTTTTGAACATTCACTCTCAACATACCAACCACATTTCTTATGTTTATCTTGTAGAGCGACTATGCATTCTTCATTGCTATACTGTTGTTCCTTTCTTATCCATATCATTTTCTGAGGTTCTTGTTTGTGACTCTGTTGAGGTTCTTTAGGAGGGATTCTCATTCTGTAATTTTTGGCCATGTGTCCAAAATTTTTTCATTTGTAAAATTCCACTTCAGTGCTCAAAGATTCAAAACTATTGTAACATCTTCTCTGTGTTTCACTAGGTCTCCTCGAATAACCCCTTTGTGTATGGCTCTCAAAGTAGTTATTGTTCTTGTTGTTAGCTCTGCAATTTACAACTTTATGTCCAAAATTATTACATGCATAACATAAACCAAAAAATATAGTTTGATACCTGGTAGTTGAAGATCTTATGAAAGAGGTTCTCTTATGAATCCTTCTTCTTCTTGAGTCCTGTCTATCTATTGCTGACTCTAAAATACAAATCTTCTTGGTGGAGGAGTGTCCTTGTAATCTTCCTTGTATATCTTTTTATCCCCTTTGATTGTTTCTGCATAACTTTTTGGATTTGTTTCTTGCTCTGTTGTTTTGGAGCTTGATCCCTTTTCTGTCTGATTGTATCCAAGTCCGGACTTGTTAAGATAAGATTTTTGACTACTTATAATGTTATCCAAAAATTTTGAGCTATTCTGCATATTTTTCTTTTGAATATCCTTTCTTAGTGTGACAATCTTTGCTTCCAGGTTTCCAATGATCATGTCCTTTCCTTCTAGCTGTTCTTTGAGTGATTCTTCAATTCTTTTATCTTTTTCTATTTGAACCTTCAATTCTGTGATCATTTGTTCTAGTTCTTCTTATAGTTTCTTCTTTTTCTTCTTTTCTCTTATGATAACTTCTATGGCACTCATTAATTCTTCTCGGAAGTCAACTTTTCCCTCTTCAATTTCTTCTTCATATGATTCTTCATATTCTTCTTCGGAGTCTTCTTTATCAGAGTCTTCTACTACCATGAATATAACTCTCCATGTTTCACTGTCACTGACTTCATCTTCATCTGATGATGAGATGTCTTCTTTGGTGAAAAAGTTTTTCTTGAAAACTTTCTTTGTAGTTCTTTTACCTTTATATGTTTGTCTTCCTTTTGAGTAACCCTCATCATTTCTCTTTTTTTTTATGAGGACATTTGTTAGAAAAATGACCAATACAATCACAATTAAAACAAATTAAAGGAATATTACCTCTATACTTACTGTTGGTTCCCTTGTTCAATCTTTTGACGAATTTGGCCACTTCTTCATCATCTTCCGAGACGTTGCTACTGTTGATATATTCTTCTTGTTCCTTTTTCTTTTTCTTTGATCTTTCAGATTCTTTGAAGGCAGCTTCTTTTACATCTGGATTTTCCTGTTCAGTTCTCATCTCATATGCTGTAAAGATTCCATGCAGTTTGTCCATGCTTATTGAGTTTATATCCGATCTTTCTTCTAGTGCTGATATATTAGGGTTGAATCTCATAGGAAGAGATCTTAGTAACTTTTGAACAATTACAGATTCTTCAATTTATTCTCCCAATCCTATGATTTCATTCACTGTTTCATCGACTCGTAAGAAGTAGGCTACGATATCTTCATCTTCCTTCATTTTTAGTTGTTCAGAAAGACCTTTGTAAGTTTGAAGCTTTATTTCTTTGACTTTTGAATCTCCTTCATAAATATTTTGAAGCTTGTCCAAAATCTCTTTAGAAGATTTACAATGTGCAACTTTGGCGAATACCGTATCACTGAGACCTTTCAAAAGTGCATTTATGGATTTGGAATTATTCTCACTGAGTTTCACTGCTTTGTCATTTGTTGGTGGAACTACTAGTGCTGTGTATCCATCTACAATTGATTGTCAAACTTGAAATCCATGTGGATGTATATATGTCTTCATCCTTATGCTCCAAAAAGAATACTTCTATCCATCAAACTGTGGTATTCCATTTTTATACAAGTTGGTACTCTCCGTGATCTACCTTTCAGTGGTTAAATTGATTTCTGAAGGAACCTTCTATAATACCAATTGTTGGATTACTGAGAGGGGGAGTGAATCAGTAATAGCATAATTATAATTTTTTTTGTTCAAATGTTATATCAATGTAGAATTATTATCCAATAATGAGAAGTAAGAAATAAACAATCACACACATACATAGTACACCAGTATTTTATGTGGAAACCCAAAATGGGAGAAAACAACATAATTCTTTTTCTTATATGTCTTGAAGAATTACATTCATTGGACGCACCAACTTCCTTTGTTTTCCAGCTGCAACTGGAAGGAGGCTCCAACCCCCTATTTTCTCAGGCTACAACCTGAGGGAAGTTCCAACTCCCTAATTCTCTGGCTACAACTAGAAGGAGGCTACAACCCCCAATGTTCTCCAGCTACAACTGGAAGGTGGCTACAACCACCTATCCTTGTCCCATCTTGCCACCCTGAAGTAGAAGTAGAATGATGGAAATACTGTCACACTATCACTGTGAGATATACCATTGTAAACCTGTACCAATAAATTTGAACCATGCATCAACCTGTACCTCAACCTGCAATCAACCTGTACCATAAACAAGTGCATCAACCATGCACCAACCTGTAATCAACTTGTACCATAAAAAAGTGCATCCAACCATGTACCAGGTATGTACCAATCATCTGTCATCTACTCATCAACTATGAATCATCAATATGTACTAACATCATCAGCTAAACACCTCATGTATGTGCCCCAACTCATCAACTACTTGTCTCAACCATGTACTCAACATGTACCACAACCAAAATCCCTCATCAATTTAATCATCCAAATCTGATTTGTAGATCTGTAATAGACCTGGTGTATATGATCACATTCCTACAAACCTTCCTTAAATTTAAAAACAAGAGACTAGCATTTTGATCAAACTTTTCTTTAGTCTCACATGCCTAGTTTTGGATTAGTCAACAACCCTAACTTGAAGTAATCATAACTTTGAACCTGTAATGTATAAAGATATGAAACTAATACAAAATGTTTCTCAGTGTGTTTTATGCAATTACTCCAAGTGTCACTACTTGAAACCTCTTAGAAAATGAGTTATAGAAAAAATGACATACCTTGCTGAATTCTATCTTATTCTAGAGAGCGACCTTGTAGAGCATGCCCCAAACAAAATATTTGATAAATTGATACGAAACTATTAAAAAGAATACTAAATATTGTACCCTAACCAACATATTTTGTCTCACTTAATTTGGATCTGTTATGAAGAATTTATGACATTTTTAACCGAAACACCTGATTTTGACTAGTTCAGAACTCGCTACAAACCCTATTTTCCACGTAGTGTAGCTCCAAAAATACAACGACCCACAAGCTGAATTTTTTACCACATATACTTGGATATGTTTTCTCACTTGCGTAGAAATTTCACGGTTTGAATCATTATACAAAATAATTTATAGCGAAAATGGTGACATGACCTGTAAATAACATACCTTAGAAAGCACCATCAAAAGAATTTATCCTTCCTTGCATTTTGGCCTTCTTTTCTTCACCTTCACTCAGAATTATCATTTAGATATCCTTGGTTACCTCAAACATATATATATATATATATATATTCAATATTCCTAAGTGTTATTCAAATGATAGAGCCTTGCCTCTTATTTATACTCTCCATGTAGCTTCCTTAAAAACATTTTCTAGGTCACTTGGCCGACTTTCCTTATTTTAGGGTTGGGTCCACTTCTAATTTCTCCATTAAATTTATTATTGAAATAAATTAATTTGTATTCACTTTGAATTATAATATGCTCATCACTTCATTTTATTATTTACCTTTTAAAATCTTTTAAACCACTTTGACTACTTCGACCTTTTGGGGCTTCTAGATGACATATGAGGGTCCTCCAACTTCGTAAGGCCATAACTCTCAAACCATGAGGAGTTATGTGACGTTCTACATACCACCAGAAATGGCATGACATATACTATCCATATAGAATATTATTATCTGAAAATATATCATAACTCATACCATTACTCATCAAACAAACTTGGGTCTGTTACCCAAACCTGGGATCTCCAACTTCTCATGGCCATAACTCTCTAACCATGAGGAATTATGTGACATTCCACATACCACTGGAAATGACATGACAATAACTATCCATCTAGGATATTTTCCCTGACAAATTCACTTTCCTTCATCTCATTATTCCACAATTAAGCATGGGTTCTCATACTCCACAAAACGTCTTCCCATGAGGGCTTTCACCATAAGGGGACCACTTTGGAGTTCATCCATATTTACTTATTATCAACCATGACAAAACAATAGTGAGTCATATTTACATCAAACAATATTGGGTCCATTACCCAAACCTTAGTGCTACAAGTCTTTCTTCAAGGGTTGACATCAATGAAAACCAACCTTAATCAACAGAACATTGGGTATTTCCAATGTATGGAAACATAGGTACCCCAAACAATAGAGAGATATATTCTTTCACACATGCGGGGACACTCTGAGTGTGTTTCCTGGCCCTTCTGCCCACTTCTCCCAAAGGTGGCTCAGACAACTTTGTTCTACCATCAGCATGAGGATTTAGTAGCCATTGGTACCCCTATTTTGTACTAGACACATATATTATCCAATCTGGATGTTTATGTATTAGGAGGACAATTGATTCCTAATTTTCTTTATGCACCACATTTTTAGAAAGATGTTATCACGGTTTTCTAATATATAAATACATATTTTGTTTCGGCTTCTACCTATGGATCTTCAAATGTTGTGAATGATGACCCATGTTGTATGTACATCAATGCTTAAAGACATAGTTTTAATGAGACAAATGTCAATCTAACATGCAGTTAGCTAATAATTTTTTTCTCACACGATCCTTGATATCGCTATGCATGTCATTATTTCTTCCATTTGATGATCCCTCCATCTCTTCTCCCTATTTTTTCATGAAAGTAAGTAAAAACATAGAGTCAACCAGGTTCATAACTAGGTGCTTAGTTTAGTTGCATATACATACGATGTTTTTCTTGATAAGTATTGCTGGAGTTGAAATTTTGGCAAGATGACACAAAAGGACTAGACAGATTGAAAATCTGATCCCTTACCTTCTGAGCTAGTCCATCATAATTCCACCACGTAAATGTATTATATGATAGACGCGGATTCATTTAAACCCTGATTTATTTTTATTATAAAAAACAGGAAGGGATACATTAAATTTTTAAGTCATTAATATACTATGAAATTAAGGTTGATTGAAATTGTTTATTTTATTATTATTATTGTTATGTAAACATCAATATTTTATGTTTAAATTTAGTTTGTTGTAAGTTTTTTTTTATGTGTTATGTTTGTGAGGGAAGGTATTTGATTTATAAAAGTTGTTTTTCAATAGTTATGGAAGAAGTTTAACACAATAAATTGATATGACTGTACACTCAAAATATACTTTATATTATTTTAGGCGACATCATCATTATTTGTTCACTCTAGTTTTTGTTTTAATATTTCTTTTTAGTATTCCATTTGGGAACATTTTTAAGGGATGGACGAAACTACATTCCATTCAATTCAATTAAGGTGTATTCCCTTGTTGTCCTTGTGTCATTGCAATGGCCTTGATGGCCTTGCCCTCTCTGAATTTCAAGCCCATATTCGACAAGCCTAGCCTTCTTACAGAAGTTAATTAGATTACATCGCTTCTGTAATTTGTTTGTCTTATTTCTCTCAAATTGTATTACTTCTCAATTAGACTCTATATCCTCTTGTAGGTTGATCAGATGAATCTTACACAAAGGAACTCAATCAATATTAATATCAACATCGATTCTTTCTCCCAAATATGTCAATATGGTTAAGGAAGATCCATCTCTCTTCATATTGGCGGATTTAGAAGTAGTGGACAAGTCTCCTTATCTGCATAAGCATGTGTTAATATGCAGGTTTAATGGATAGTGCATTAAACATAGAAACCTATGACATAGGATTGCTAGAACTTGGTATCCAAAGATATTGGAAAAGACTTTCATGAATGCATGTATGAAAGTTTTCTTTATTGTGGAGTTTGATGCAGCCAAACATAGATAATTTTGATTAAATTTGAAGCAATTCCATGATTCTTCTTATCGTTCATATTAATTATCTTAAAGAAAAATAAAAAAATATCCCATAAAAATTTGTAAAACATAATTATAGTTGGAAAAACCTGAAGATTGACCAAAAATACAAGTCATAATCACAACAATACTTATCTAAATATATTGTTTACTTCCATTTTATAATATAGTATATTCAACCATATACCACATAATACACAAAAATATATGTTCATAACTATATTCTTCTTTTAGATTATTTATTTATGTATATCTATTTCCATATATACAATTAGGTTCTTTCGCAAGTCATCCAATGACAGGAAAAACACTCATCATGCATGTATTTTTATTCATTTGGGGCTTCCAAATGAAAATGTGTTTCTTTAATGTGCAACACTATCTAACCCTCACACAATTGGTAGCTTAGCAGTGCTTCTCTATGCTTTTCTTGCTATCTTCATTATGTATTTTCATTTCATGTCCTTTATTTGTTCTTTCTATTTTGGTATTTTTTCCTTGAATTATGTTCAGATCAACTAGTTTTGGACTTCTAATGATGCATTTATTTCTCCAGTATTGGATCTTTTTTATTTATCTTGTGTGTATTTTGTTTCCTAAAATTTGTAGGAATTCAATGCTTCTCTATTTCATCTTATTCCTCATTGGATAGATATATAATACCTTATTTTTTCTTACATATTGTTCATACTACCTTTTTTTATAGCTTTAATTTCCATCGTATAGGCCAGAGAGGAATCCATAATAGGATAGAATCCACAATACATATTTTTCCTAAGTTTTAGTCCATTTTTGGATATCCTCCCTAGACAGCTAGTAGACAACAAGTGAGGCCCTCGCTGGTCGTTAGTGTCTCAACAAGCGAGGCACTGCTAAACTTCTATAATCAAAGAGATACGAGGTGATAGGTGAGGGATGAGTTGTATATTCAAGGAAAATGCCCGAGAACTCACATCATTCGAGACTCTAGTGGTCTCTAGAATATTTAGAAGGATCTCCCAAGCCTCCTCCAAGAGCCATATAACAATCCTTGGGAAAGAGGGAGGAATAATTGAGAGCATTGTTATGTTTTCCAATTTCAAAGGTGCTTGTTCCATATTCGATAGACATAAGTCAGTGAAGAAATGTGTCGTGTCTGTTGAAACCTAGAGTTGATGACCATGGGAGTTGTTGTGACAAGTTTTGGGAACTGCACAAGAGTGCATGTAGAATAAGGAAATGTAGTTATTAAATTTTCAGGATCAGTGCGTGCGAAAGAAGGAAGTTAGTTAATAATATTTTAGGAATTTTGGTCTTTTGAAATGGGATAAGCCCTAATTTAAATTTATAAATATGTAGTGGGTTTGGATAGTATTTATCTCATGAGTAGAGTTGAGATCTAAGTGTGCATTGTATGCACGAACGACAAGGGAATTTTGGGGTATAATTGATATATTATGTATGAGCGAAGTGCACACATTTTATAAGGAATGATTTTGAATAATAATATAAAAGGTTGGTCATTTTGTATGTATCCAATCTTGGGTGAACCATGTTAAATATGGTGTCTATGTGTTATGGTGTGATGTCTTTGTTTAGTACTATGTTTATTTACCAAACATAATGTATGAATGGTTAATATGAATATGTTCTATGATGATTAATCACACATAGTGTAAGGTATAATCAATGAATTCTAAGTAGAATGGTTAGAATGCATGCCTCACATTCCTCCATGACTATGGAAACCTAGTTCTTGCAATCCACATAGATACCTTGGTTGAGACTTCACCTTCTTGCGGGTGATGCTGAAAGGTCGGTATCTGAGGATTTTGTATGTGAATTCATGTTGAACCCTGGGTCTACCCACTGTGTACCAACATGATTCCCCCCATAATAGAGAGGGATATGTCTATACACATGTGGCAACACTATGAGGGTGTCTCTCGTACCTTTCATTGACTTCTCTGGAAGGTGGCTCAAGTAGTTTTGTGCTACCATCAACATGAGGATTGATTAGCCACTGACACCCCTCTTTTGTAATAGACACATGTATTAGTAGGTCTACATGTTTATGTATTAGGAGGATAGTAGATCCCTAATTTTGTTTATGCACAATTTTTTTAGAAAGATGTAACAACAAATTGCTAATATATAAATACATATTTTGTTTCGATTTCTACCTATGGATGTTCAAATGTTGTGAAATATGACCCATGTTGTATGTACCTTCATGCTTGAAGACTTAATTTTAATGAAAAAAATTCCAATCTAACATGTAGTTATCTAATGGATCAGCTAACACATTAGACCTTCTTGGGACATGGAAATACTAAATATGCTCAAAAAAATGTTCAAGAAGATCCACCATCAAATACTTATGCAAAATTTCAGAATGTATGATGCTATATGTGTGATTCAACTGTGAGACTGCAATATGAGAGTCCAATCTAACAATTAGACGATGAATGCCAAGGGAAATCACTTTAGACAATATTTCAATGACAACACTATATTATGAAATATTATTAGTTGTAGGCCCAAGGTAGAAACCTCTTGAATTGACCAAAATGACCCAAGTGGTGGACATAATATTTTGGGTACTAAGATTGGCACCATCAGCATATCCCACGTAGACTAAGGAGTATGATGACATATGAAAATCAAGAATAAAACATGATAATCAATGGACGGATAAAACACCACTCCAAAACCAAGAAAAAACACACGTATGTACAAAACATCATGCAACTAGATGGACTAAGCATCATAGATGATTTTAAGGATGGAAATTTATTTTAAAATGTATAAACCTTGGCAAATATTACTAATCCTTCATATGCCAACTATAAATGATTGGCGATATTTTTGTAAAAATATTCAAACTTATAAGGATTTTATATAGTTTTTATAAAATTTTGGCGATTTTTAAGGTTAAATAATTTTATCCTATAAAATTTGGGCGAATCATTTTTAAAATAGCGAATCTTGTTTTTGGAAAAACCATGGAAAATTATCCCATGAGCGAAATTTAGCCCCTAAAATCATCCTTGCTAAGCATATAATTTCTTTAGGTAGAGCCCATTATGGGGTTTTGAAATAGGATTCTGATGATATTCCACAAGCTCGTAGACCCCTCTCTTCAACAGATGTTTAACAATACAAGGACCATTCCAAAGGGGTTCAAACTTACCTACACCTAAGGTGTCATGGTCCTTCTCATAAACCAATACCAAGTCACCCTCTGAAAGGGCATGTGGATGGACATATTTGTCATATTGAGATTTGGTGCACTTCCTTTGTATTTAATTGGCCAAAGTAGCATCAAATCATTGTTCATCAAGATGGGCCAAGTACAAGAGATTCTCCTCCTCAATAGAGGTATTGGGAAACAATTCTATGAAATTTTTTGATGATAGGATTTCACATTAAATTGGTAATATTGTCTCTAGACCGTAAACAAGTTGGAAAGGGGCAAATCCAGTGGCAATTTTGGTAGAGTTATTGTAATCCCATAATGTCGAAAAGAGAATTAGGTGTATGTTTGTCTTTTTAATCCTAAGATCATCTTATTGTTTGTCTTGAGGACACAATTGATGGATTCTACTTGGCCATTGGCTAGAGGGGAATACAGTGTCGATTTCTTGTGTATAAATCCCAACCTGAAACCTAATTCATACAACATATTTTTATGAAAATGGGATCCATTGTATGTAACTATGGTCCTTGGAACACTGAACCTAGATATTGTATGATTGAATACAAAAAGAGTAGTGGTGGTGATGTCGTTAGAAAAGGTAGGCAAAGCCTCATCCCATTTAGTGAAGTAGTTAATGGCCATGATGATGTAGCCATGAGAATTAGGTAAGGTAGGATTAAATTTAATGAAATCAATACCCTAATTAACAAATGGGTCGAAAATCACCATAGGATGTAGGGGGGTAGGATGAGCACACATATTACAAGTGAATATTTGAAAAGAATGACACTTCTCGACTGTATTCATACCATCTTTAAATATCGTGGACCAGAAATAACCAACACAATGTATTTTATAGGTAGTTTCCAACCCAGAAAGATGATCTCCACATCCCCCCCACATGACATTCATTCATAAATATTTCATCTTCCACATGGATAAGAATAAAACTTAGAATCAAAACAACTTCCTGACAATACAATGTGTTAGCTAGAATAAGTTAGTGTCTAGCCTAATTCCTTATGGTTCAATGTTCATCATGGGAAAGATGAGGAATGAAACATTGAGTCTATAGGTATACTAATACATCTCCATACAAAGGATCACATGAGTCAATAAGGAACAATAAATCATCAAGGAAAGATTCATTAACCAATGGTTCCTAATTGGCTCAAGGAAGTTTAGACATCAACTCTATGAAATCTAAGGATTTATTAGACTTGGATGAAATAAAATTGAAGTCAAAATATTTGAGGATTATAATACACTTCAATTACTTTCCCCCAATTATATGATGGCTAATAATGTTCTACATTAGGCTGGCATCAAAAACTACAATGATTTTTCGGAAGAGGATGTAATGGCGTAGACGTTGGAAAACAAAAACAGTTTCCAAGGCCAAATTATTCAACATGAGAGTATCAAAGCTTGGGACCTGTGAGTCCCTTGTTAATATAGTAAACCATATTTTTTCATTGTGCATCATCCTCTTGGACTAGAATCATGCCAAATGTGGATTCAAAGGTTGTGACATAGAGTAATAAATTTGTAGTATAATCAAAAGGGATCAATAGGGGAGTCAACATCAAGGCCTTCTTCAAGGCATCAAATGATCATTTTTCCTGGTTGTCCAACACAAAAGGTACACCTTTATTCAATATGAGCATAAAACCTTTCATTATCTTGGCATAATTGACAATGAATGTACGCAAAACATTTTTCCTTCCCTTTCAAACTTTGAAGTTGGCTAATGGTGCAAGGATGATGAAAATTGACAATAACCTTGACTTTAAAGGGATCAATCAAGATCCCATACTTGGACACAATGAAACCCAAAAATATCCAAAACACCACAAAAGAGATGCATTTATGTGGATTCAAATGAATTTTGTAGTATCAATATCGGATAAAAATGGTCCGCAAGTGACCGAGGTGATTGTCAAGACTCTTTGAATGAGGAGACAAATCATATAACTAAGCCTCTACAATTTGTTTGATTTCATGGAAAGCATATGACATGGTTCCTTGGAAAGAGGATCCAACATTTTTAACACCAAATGGAAAATTTTGATAAGCAAAAGTTCCCCAAGGACAAATGAAGGAAGTCTTGTGTTGATATTCTAGCTTTATCTGGATCTGGTTATAGACAGAGAAACCATCCATGAATGAGAATATTTCACTACCGGCACATTCATCGATAATATGGTCAATGAATATGGTTGGATAATTATCCTTTGGACAAGCCTGATTTAAATCCCTATAATTGAAATAGACCCCAATAGTTCCATGTTTCTTAGTGATTAGAAGGATGTTAGAAACCCATCCAATCAAGGAAAGAAGATAGATAAACTGTGCATGAAGAAGTTTCACTACTGATGCATCCCCCCTACTCCCCGTAAGGTGACATGACCTCCCGGTCAAAGTATCTATGATTCTTGAGTATGATGACTCTATGAAACCTTAATGGTTTCCTTCTGTATCAAGACACGGGCCCTTTCTTCTTGTTGGTGCAGGTCCAATAGAACCTGCAACCTTCCCTTTTTCTCTGCTACAAAATCTCAGAGTGCTGAGCGATAGCTCCTTTTGAGATAATCCCTCTATTGATGTGACCTTGGGCAATGATGATGCGATTGCAGGCACACCCACAAGTGATTTGGAGTTAAACTACTTTTGGACCCACAATTATCCTCAATCTTCCACATGTTCTTTTGATGAAACCATGGTTTGAATTGCGGCCCATTCTCAATATTTTAAACTCTGTGGAACTCATGTTCCCACAATGATATAGGATCATCGATCGCAATATTGATGATAACGTATAAATCGACAGTTCATATCTGCGACCTTCGAATCTATGGACTAGATATGTCCCTCCTTCAATCCACAACTACGATATCTTTCATAACTCCGGACTTCGGAGTTTTGAAATATCATTCTTGTACATGTACACTAGCAAGTATGAGTTTTCTTGGCTTACTTACTAATAATGTTGGTTATTGGATATGAATGTGTGAACCATGTGTCTTTTCCCTTGTATCATAAAATACATGAACTTCGGGACAAAGTTTCCTGAAGGGTGGGTGTATGTAACTATTAGGATATTTAGACACTTAGGAGTTAGTTAAGATCTACTTGGTCTAATATGTTGTTAGGTAAAAGTGTGTTTCTTTAGTATGCATTAGTATGCATTTGTAGTTAGGAAATCCGACGGCTAGGATATGTTCCCAGCATAGAGTGATCTGACGGTTCATACTCTCCTCGATCTTAACGACCATTGATATGTGGCTTAACACCCGATTGGTCCATGATCTCTATTTAAAGAGAATGGAGGGTCATTTGTCGATGATCGATTGTGAGAAACTCTCTTGTAAAATCTCTCTGTAATCTTTTTCTTTGCATTAATAAACTGCTCCAAGTTGTCGCATTGGCTGGGGCCGTGGATGTTTCCCCATAGGGGTTTTACCACGTGAAAACATCGGTGTGTTGATCTTTGATCTGGTTATGTGAGTGGTTATTGAAGGTGTTCATCCTCTGTTGGAATACCTGTGTTTTCGAACATGGTATCAGAGCCTGTTTGAAGACCCACTCCTGTTGTAGATCGAGATCGTGAAGCCGAGTTGCCTCATCTCCATTTTATGGCATTTTCGTACATTTCTGGGCAGAGAAGACTATTCCATTGCATCCGTAGCACTCGTTTCATTCAAGAACACTTTTTTTTTCACTCGAAAAGGTTTATGTTTGCCCAAGATACGGCCATTACAGTCAGATCCGGAGGTATAAAGTCTGAATACACATTTTTTTTAAATTTTTGCAAAGTTTTGATTTTATTTCTGTTTATATTTTTTATTTTTTGGGCTGCTGCTATTTTATATATGCATATTCTCTTTTCCCCGTGCCTTGTGCGATCTCGGAAAATTATAAACAGATAGGAAAAGGTGCATCTTCCGGGTAAGCTAACCGAGATCTAACCCTTGTTGTCATCGAAAAGCGAATTTTTTTTTTTTTTGTGAAAAGAGTTTTTTTTGGAGCATGCTCTCCAAGGCCGTTTTCCACAACAACAACAACAAAAACAACAACCCCAATCCTCCTTCTAAACATTACAATATGTTTTGCTAGACCATTTGGTTAAAACTTGCCTTATTAAGTAAGAGGTCTTGAGTTCAAGTCTCTCTTTTGTTACTTTTTTTGAAAAAGTCCATGCTAAAAAAAAAATTTGTAAAGTGCATTTCACTTCAAGTATAAAAGTGAATCACTATAAGTAGCTTTATATTTTTTATTTTTGAGTTATTTTGCATGCAACTTTTCTGTTATAAGGTAACCCCATTGTAAAAGTGATCCCCACTTCTCTTTATAAAAGTGGGTCACTTCATAAAGTAGCTTACACTATCACGTAGTTATTTGGTTACCGTTTATGCCTTTTTTAAAAGGGGCAGAACTGTCACATCAGAAGTCCATTTTCAGTGTCGTTTTTTTTAAAACCACACAACATTTCGAGATCTTTCCATCCAGATCATTAGTTTCAGTTTTTAAATCTGTATTATCTACATATTTAATATGGCTTCTACAAGTACTGTCATGCTTACCAGCGACAACTACTTCCAATGGAGATCCCATATGGAAGATTTATTAAGAAGTAAAGGCCTGTATCGGATTACCATGGGAAAGGAAATGGCCCCCAATGATGATGATAAGAAAGCCAAATGGGATAATAGGAATGACGAAGCACGTGGACTAATTGGAATGTCCATCTCTCATGATCTAAGGTACCACCTTCAAGGAATTGATGACCCCGAAGCAGCTTGGGACAAGATTGAATCTATGTTTGGTAAACTCAATATTATTCGAGCACAACAGTTAGAAAATCAAATACTGAACTTGATTCCAAGTGATTTTTCTTGCCTTGGAAACTATCTATCTAAGTTTAAAACACTCAGACTTTTATGTATAGAATGTAACATAACAATGAAGGAAGAGCATTGCATATATCTTATTCTTTCTGAGCTAGGTAGTGCATATTCTGTATTTCTATCTACCTTCTATGCCATGAAAGAGGTTGTAGGGAAAGCTTATGTACAACCCTATCTTGAGTCCTTTTGTACTTCCTTGATTAGAGAGGAAGATAAGCTTATACAACTTGGAGTGATCAACACTGCAGGTAATTCAAACAAAGCCTTAGTTGCCCAGTAGAAAAATAAACCCAAGTATCCCAAGAAGCAACATCCTCGCTACAACAACAAACAACCTAAGGGTCCCAAACCCGCTCAGATAGCTTCAGCTCCTAACGGTGACAAAGGATCAAAATATAAAAAGAATACTAACAAACATTGGAACTTTTGTAATAAAGATGGTCATGATGAGTCCAAATGTTTCAAGAATATGGAAGCCTTAGAAGCAGCGATGAAGAAGCACAACATCAATATTGATTCTTCTTCTTCTTCTCATGGACATGCACTTTCTGCTTCTGGTTTTTGCTTCAATACACCTTCTACTGCTACTTCTTCTTCTGATGAGTGGCTTATTGATTCAGGAGCATCTTATCATATGGCTAAGGATAAAGCCATATTTTCTACTCTAAATGAATGTAACACCAAGGAAATATTTGTTGGTGATGATACATCTCTTAGTGTTGTAGGATCTAGAACAATTCAGGTAGAAAATGGTCATTTCAATGATGTATTATGTGTTCCAGATCTTTCTTGTAACCTTCTATTAGTATATCAAATCACTCATTCAAGTGAAGGTAAAACCATCGAGTTTTCACCTCACCAAGCTGTAATCAAGGATCTAAAAGATCCTAAGCATGTTCTTGTAACTGGAATTGTTGATGATATTACCAGGTTGTACAAGTTTGACAACTTTGTGTCATCGGCTTTTTCATCAGTTTTTGTTTCTCATAGCGATGACTTGAGCAAACTTTGGCATGAGCGGTTTGGTCATATAAACTATCGCTCATTGCAACAACTATGTAATCAATAGATGGTGACTAGTCTTCCTCTTGTTTCATGCAGAGATGGTGTTTGTGCCAGTTGTGTTCTCGACAAACATCATTGGGATAGATTTGAAAAACGTGCCTCTTGGCATGCCTCGGGTCCTTTGCATCTTGTTCACAGTGATTTGTGTGGTCCACTTTCTTCTCCTTCTTTTTCTTGGTGCAAGTATTTCTTAACTTTCATTGATGACTTTTCCAGATGTACTTGGGTTTACTTCTTAAAACTCAAGAGTGAAGTTTTTGACAAGTTTTTGGCCTACAAGGCCCTTGTAGAAAAGAAATCTGGACATCAAATTCAAAGGTTACGAACAGATAATGGAGGCGAATATGTGAACAATAATTTTACAAGTTACTGCACTACATAGGGCATCCAAATGCAACACACTGTTCCATATACACCTCAGCAAAATGGTGTTGCTGAGAGAAAGAACCGCACATTAAAAGAAATGACTAATTGTATGATCCAATCTAAAGGATTAAGTCTACAGTATTGGGCAGAAGCAATCAACTGTGCAAATTACATAGTCAATCGCACTCCCACAAAGGATCTTAAAAATATAACCCCAGAAGAAGCTTGGACTAAAATTAAACCAGATGTAAGTCACTTCCGTGTATTTGGCAGTATAGCATGGGCTCACATTCCTGATGAGAAAGGGAAAGCATTGCAGCCTAAAAGTGAGAAGTGTATATTTGTTGGTTATTCTAAAGATGTCAAAGGTTATAGACTTCTTCAACCA
>ML782051.1:499312-543250 GCA_009831015.1 Picea engelmannii
TTTAAACCATGTGAAAACCAGCCTTAAGAAGAAATTTGAAATGACAGACTTAGGTTTTTTGCACTATTTCCTTGGCCTCCAAGTTTTGCAAACTAATGAAGGAATTTTTATTTCCCAGTCTAAGTATGCTTGTGACCTTCTTCATCACTTTCACATGGACGATTGTAAACCCACCCCTTCTCCCTTCTAGTCTGGAGTCAAGCTTTCTACCACTTGTACTTCTCCTGAAGTTGATGCCACCCTATATCGTCAGTTAGTTGCTAGCCTGTTATACTTGAATCATACTCATCCTGATCTTTCCTTTGTTGTTGGTCTTGTTGCCTGATATATGAAAACACCCCATGAAAGACATTGGAAAGAAGCTAAAAGGATACTTCACTATGTTCGTGGTATTGCTCAATTTGGGATACATTACAGTTTAGGGGGGACTCCCTTATTGGTTGGTTTCACTGATTCAGATTGGGCTGGCGACCCCGATGATTTGAAGTCTACTGCAGGTTATGTTTTCAGCCTTGGTTCAGGACCTGTCACTTGGGCCTATAAGAAACAATAGGCTATTGTACTTTCTTCACTAGAAGCAGAGTACCGAGTAGCGGTAAATGCAAGTCAAGAAGCCCTGTGGCTTTGACAGATCCTTTCAGAGTTTGGATTCCAGCACCAACATCCGACCAGACTTTGGTGTGACAATCAAAGTTCCATCAAGCTCGCCAAAGACCCAGTTCAACATCAGTGTAGAAAACACATCGAGCAACACATGCACTTCATTAGAAAGCTCATTCATGATCAAGTTATTGAAGTTCTCTTTTGCCCTACAGAAGATCAAGCTGCATACATTTTCACAAAGTCTCTTACAGAAGCGAAGTTTTCCAAACTTCGATCTATGTTAGGAGTTCAGGAATTTGTCATTAAGGGGGGATAGGCTCTAATGCCTCCTTCCTTCTCCTATTTGTGTCATTATTGTAAATCCTTCAATCCTATCCCAAGTTGTTCTTAAGGGGGGATGTTATGATATTTAGACACTTAGGAGTTAGTTAAGATCTACTTGGTCTAATATGTCGTTAGGTAAAAGTGTGTTTCTTTACTATGCATTAGTATGCATTTGTAGTTAGGAAATTCGACGGTCACGATATGTTCTCGACATAGAGTGATCCGACGGTTCATACTTTCCTTGATCTTAACGACCATTGATCCGTGGCTTAACATCCGATTGGTCCATGATCTCTATTTAAAGAGCATGGAGGGTCATTTGATGATCATCGATTGTGAGAAACTCTCTTGTAAAATCTCTCTGTAATCTTTTTATTTGCATTAATAAACTGCTCCAAGTGGCCGCGTTGGTTGGGGTCGTGGATGTTTCCCCGTAGGGGTTTTACCACGTGAAAACATCAGTGTGTTGATCTTTGATCTGGTTATGTGAGTGGTTACTGAAGGTGTTCATCCTCTGTTGGAATACCTGTGTTGTCGAACAGTAACAACCCTAAGTAATTAATCGATTATCATGATTTAAATAATTGTTTAATGTATATTATTTAATTAATTAATTAATTAATTGTCGTGATTTAATATTTTTTTAATGTATATTAGTTTAATTAATTAATTAATTAATTTCATGATTAAATATTTGGTTAATGAATTTTAGTTTAATAAATTATTAATTTATTCAATGGAGACTTAATGTATCGAATGATGGAACCATTAAAGAGAAAGGGGATAGGGTAGATAACACCTAATGGAGACATAAGGTGGGTGAGAGTTAATGAAGGTAGAAGGCGGTGAATCATAGAGGGGGGAAGGAAGATAAGAGAAGGGAAAAACATGGGAGAAGGGACATTTGTTTTGGGGGAGCATCATTTTTCATAGGAGAGGACTGTATTGTTGATTTGGGGCTGGAGTAGCTTGTTGGAGGATGGTACTATTGGTTTTTGCTTGAGGAACTTGTTGGAGTTTGGTGGACTGAGAAAGGGGGCACCTATTGCTAGGAGTTTTGGGCTCAAGGGCCATGAATCCTTACATAATATTGGAGCTAGGGAGCCAGAGAGGCTCTGTTCCTAGCTGGCTGGGAGGAAAAGATTCAGTTTTGGGCAGAGCTTGGGCAGAGTCTCAGCTTCAGCTTGGACGGATAGAGTTGGGGAAACAACATCACCTGGAAACAACATCACTTGAGAGGTATCTATGTTCATTATTACGGCATGTTCATTATTGTTATGATGGTTCATTATATGCCATGTATGTTACTCAATATGTTATTTATATCATGCTACACATTTCGAATTTTGCTGAAACATGAACTGTTATTTTGTTGAATATAGAACCGTAAAGAAATCATGATAGAAATTTTATGTTTAAATTTATGAAATTTTAGGTTCTGTTAGATATGTTGGATAAATTTCTATTTTCGACACACTAGTTCAGTGGGAGTTAGATGACTAGTTCTATTTAGAATTTCTATTTTTACCATCACTATTATGCATGCATGCATTCCTAAGGAAAGTTAATCGCTTGATTGTTTTTCTTAATTATGGAATGCTTTTCCCTATATATGAGTGTATTCCTCTCATTCATTGTATCATATTGATCATGATCTATGTATCAATCATCATCTCATTGGAGTAGTGTGAATATATTTTCTCATTCTTCCATATTGAATCTCTCTTCCTTTCTTGCTAATCTTTGTTTGTACTTATTTTAGCTAGATCTCCTGTGTAGGTTTCCATGAAACACTAACATGGTATCAGAGCTATGCTTCTTGGAGCAAGCCAGACAAGCCAAAGAATATGGAAAATCAGGGTTTCAATGAGCTAAATCCATGGTCGTAACTTTTAGCAATTATTCTTCCCAAAATATTACGTTTTTGAGGAAACAACCCGAGATGAAAGTAAATTGGCCCATTTTGGAAGTGGTTTTTCGGCCGTTTGGTGATATTCTTTACCATTTTCTCAGAAAGTGAGCCGCAAGATAGCCTCCTGAAACTGATACGAATTCATGACCATATCTTTCCACATTCATTGCTCCCAAAATATTACGTTTTTGAGTAAATGACCCATGGGGAAAGTAAAACGGACTATTTTGGAAGTGGGTTTTCAACCGTTTGGAGAGATTCCTCACCATTTTCTTAGAAAGTAAGATGGAATATCATCTCCTGAAACTGATATGAATTTTTAATTTCTTAATTTTTCACATGCAGATTGAGAGTAATATTTTAGGGGTTATTGGAATCAGTGGGAGAGACGGATATGACAACTATTATACAGTCAAACTTGTTGGTAATCCTCACACCATAAAATTATTTTGATTGGAATCCCAAGGAAAAATTCCAACTTAGAAGGAAAGGATTGTATAATTTTACGATGGTGACAGAAACAGAACCTACATCGGCGATTGAGAAGATGAGATGGACGAACCGTAAAGATGAGGAAACATGAATATTTCTTGAGTTAATATCCACTGATTTGTGGTTTCATTTTTTCACATGCAAGACTCCAAATGAGATCTGGAACACCTTGGAAGGACTCTTTGGAAAGCAAGATGAGATGCAAGGTCATATGCTTGAGGTAGAGTTGAATACCTTAGACCCTAAATTTTTTGATAATATACAAGATTTGTTTACTAAATTTAAATATCTATTATTAAGGTTGGGTGAATGTGGTATTGATAAGTCTACACAAGAGAAACAACTTATTCTAACAATCTTGGCCAAGCTAGGACCAGAATACACGATATATGTCTCAAATTTCCATTCTGGAAGATGTATTTTTGGAACAAATTGGAAAATGCCTATGTTGGCTTAGTTCATTGAGTCTCTTACACAAGAGTAGACAAAACTCATACATATGGGCCTCATGAAATATCCCAAATCACATGTGATCACCATGCAGAATGGAAAAGGGTCATTCAAACAGAATAGGAAGGAGGGATATTCCAAATCCTTTAATGATTCTTTAGGTTCCAAAGACTCTTTAGATTCCAAGAAGAAGAAGAAGAGAAGGAAGTGCACTTACTGCAATAAACTGAATCATGAAGAATCCACATGCATGAAGAAACATATCGATCTTATGGCACATGTTCTTCAGTAGAACAACCTTGGAAACTTCATTCCAGAGGGAGTCAACAAGCAGAAGGAAGAAGATCCTGCTCCTAAGAGAGGTAATCATCATGCTCTTGTTGAAATTAATTACTCATCAGATTCATGGATTATAGATTCTGGTGCAACCCATCATATGGAAGTGAAAGATGAAGTTTTCTCTTCCTTGAATCCATGCTCAAGACCCCCTATTCTCATGGGGGGTGATACTCCAGTAGCAGTAGCAGGAGAAGGGAGAGTGGAACTCCACAATGGCAGTTTTGAGAATGTTTTACATGTTCCAAAGCTTTCTATGAATCTTCTCTTAGTTTATCAGATCACTCAGAAAGGTAAAAAGGTTGAATTTACATTAGATTCAGTTTTAGCAATTGACATGCATGACAATTCCATCATTGCAATTGGTGAGGTGGATCACAAGTCAAGGTTGTATAAATTCACTAAGTTTTCTAACGATGACTCCTCTATTCTACTTACACATAAGGAGAGTACTTTGCATTCACCTCTACTGCAACATGCATATACTCTTGTTCTTCCATTAGTTTCATACATCAAAGATGATTCCATACACTTAGATTTTGTACATGGAAATAAGAAGGTAGTACATCTAGATAAGAAGCCAGTGTTGAAGCTTCAGCAGATGCCCAAGAAGGCACATACCACACTTCAGGCAGCAAGCAAACTTGCAGGGAATCCATTGGATTTGAGGAGGACTCGATCTCAGCATGGGGAGCCTTCTCATGTATTTTCATCTTCAGAACCTGTGATGCCCATGCATTGCTATATGGTTCAATCTATTGATCCACATAACTACAATAGGGTTGTGGGAAATCCATTATGGCAAGCAGCCATGCAGAAGGAGTATGACTCACTTCTATAGAACCAGACTTGGAATTTGGTTCCACATCCACCAGAAAGGAATATTTTCAAGTGCAGATGGGTCCACAAGATCAAGAAGTACAAGGCCCGACAGGTTGCCAAAGGACTTCATCAGATCCATAAAGTTTTCTACATCTTCATGAATAATTTCAATGAGCGGAAGTTTCAGACTTTGTGGGATCATCTTGCAGTGAAGAACACAGTTGCCTAGCAACCGTTATTTTCTTCTTTTGACACATTATCTTTTGAGGGGGGGGGTTTGTTCCCACGTGATTTTCCCTCTTTCCTCACTTTTATTTCATTAGTTTCATTGTACATGAGTACCTAAAATGGCCTAGTAGTCGAGACTCATTTTTTACTCCATAGTGATGTTCAGGGGGTGTTCGAGAAATTTCTATTTTCAAGACACTAGTTCAATGGGAGTTAACTGACTAGTTCTATTTAGACTTTCTATTTTTACCATCACAATTATGCATGTATGCATTCCTAAGGAAAGTTAATTGCTTGATTGTTTTTCTTAATTATGGAATGCTTTTCCCTATATATGAGTGTATTCCACTCATTCATTGTATCATATTGATCATGATCTATGTATCAATCATTAACTCATTAGAGTAGTGTGAATATAGTTTCTCATTATTCCATATTGAATCTCTCTTCCTTTCTTGACAATCTTTGTTTGTACTTGTTTTTCTAGATCTCATGTGCAAGTTTCCATGAAACATTGACAAGATAGGTGTTATCCACAAATTTGGTCATTGTGATGATGTCATGATGATGTCATGATGATGGAAAATCAAGCTCTTTACCAAGAATACTTTCTTGAGAAAAGTTACAGTTGTCTTCTTCCTGAATCCGTACTTTGAAACATGTTCGCAGGCTGCTTATACATTCACCTATGGGAATGATTGTTTCCCGCAGGCTACCTTAAGCCAGGGTGTGAACTTCCCGCACTGTGCTCATGGTTAGGGTGTGGACATGATTTTAAGGAGGAAAAAGATAAATATCTCGAATCTTCTAGAAGGGAATCTTCTAGAAGGATGAGGTGGCTTTCGAGTGGTTACTCAAGTACTGTCATTCCAGATATCTTGGGATCATTCCCTATCCAAGTAACTAATCTATCTCTTCCTATATATTGAGGAGATTGCTCATGGAAAGGGTTAAGCTAAGAAGATCAACAACTTAGCAAGATATTGATTAATAGAATTTGTGCAAGACTGTATGGAGGACTGATGCTACAACGGCAAGAGACAACAACAAGGTCATCATATGTGGTAGATTTCTTCATGCATGAGAAAGTGTGTGTGTCAAAGCTAAAATCCATCGAAAGGAGACCTATGACATCAAGGCTCAGGTTGTAAGTTTCTCTTTCAATTAATGCAATACAATAATATGTCCCTTTCCCATAAAAATGATGTCGTTTTATTACATAATTCCTTGATCATATGTATAGACTAGTCATTGAATAGCTTAACTTTTTTTTACTTCGATTGGTTCATTTTGTCATGATATGGACGGGACGAGAGCATTGAAGTGAATCTTGGAACAACAGAGACATAAGGAAAGCATTCATAAGGTATGTCCATAGCCCTTATCTCTTAGTTCATTCAATAGGCTAGATCTAGGGAAAGTGTATTATTCTGTCCCGTTTTGTTCTAGATACCAGGTGGATCTAGGGAGGTTGGTTAGTGTCCACACCTACAGACTTATCCTATAACAAAATTGGCGACTCCACTGGGGAACTATCCCTTTTGTCTTTTTGGTTTTGGAACTTTCTGTGGCCATTTTCTCTGTGTGCATTTTTCTTTTGATTTTTCTGTCTCTGAGTCCTCAGGATACCCTGAGAGACCTTCTGGGTCTATAAGCCAATTTGATTTTTGCTTGCTCTTTCAAATTTTTCATTAGTTTCAGGGATTCCCGCACTGCGCCCATTAGCAGCCTATGAGAACCTTGACTATTCGCACCCTGCACATATGTTTCAGTGCGGATAGTCCACAAGCTGCATCAAAGTGGCCTGCGAGAACCATAGTTTCTCGCACTGTGTCCCACAGTAGCCTGCGAACATTTTTTGAAATTTTTTGGATCCAAGTTTTAACCCTATCAATAGCTCATGTATGTTGATTTGGACCTCTTTGGCTTATTAAATCAGTGACTTACCTATCTTTTGCTATAATTGACTTGCTGGACCTGTTCTAGGTTTTTAAGTCTTCTTGCCTTTGAAACTTGACTTTCTTTTCTTAGCTTTTGTTGGCCTTGTCATTCTCTCTGCTTCATAGAGTTGAGTGCATCTGACTCGCTAAGAACTAGGGATTGGTTGAGAGTTGAGTGTTTGGTGTTTCTCTTGTATTTGTTGGTTCGAAAGGACAATTTTTTTCATTTACATTGAGAAGTCTTTTTGGTTTGTTTTTGTTTTTGCTTTCATTGAAAGTTTTGGATTGGGTCGTTTAATTGAATCTTTTTATTTTGACTTTCTTTTCTCATCATTCAGAGTTCTTCTTGGAAAGTGAACTGCATGTTTTCTTTCAAGTTTAGTTTTTGCTTGTTGCAAGAACATCGAAAATCAAATTTTTAAGAGTATTGAAGTTTTGAAAAAGACATTTTGACATTGTTCATTGCTACACGATTGTTTGCATTGGCATCTGAAAGGAAATTGAGCATTTCATTTGCATTTTAGTATTGAGTGTGATTCGAAAACTGATCTCTCTCTCCCATAACTAGGATTCATCGAATGAAACGGATTCTATTTCATCATATCCTTGCATTATTTGGGTCAGAGTCATACATCACGAGTTTCATTTCCATTGCCTTTGAGTAAACAACAGCCTGTAAAAACATTGCGTAATATTAAAATTGATCTAGTAACTCTTTTCTAGGGCTCTTTTACACCAACAGTTAACTAGGCTAGTGCTTTGGAGTAGGAAGAGAGACACACTCTCCAAAAGCTCAAAACACACAATAGCATCTTGAGTTAGGGAGTGTAAAATTCCATTGGCTGCATATTGTCCTGGGAAGCCTTTCTAACACAAGGGTCAAGCATTAGGTCGCATTGGTGTTGGAAGAGATACTAACCTGCTTTGTTGACATCAGTGTAGAGATTGCACGTATTACAGGGGTCACTCCGAGGTATACCCACAATTATGAGTGGAAGCCTTTGAGTTGATTTCGGGCTAGATACCCTGCCTTTGCGTGTGGATCGGAATGGCGACTATTTCCCCAAGTAGTACTGTTGTTTGTGGTGACCTTAGTGTCTTATCTCTCTAGGTTCTTACCCAAGGTGATTGTGGAGGGGAAAGTCTCCGCGGTACCTGGAATCGACGTTGATCAAACTCACTCAGGCTCCTTGGAGGGTATACCCATGATTATGTGCGGGATCTTGCACCATGGTGTAAGTCTGTTAAGCAGGTCGTCAATGTAACTTTTCCACCTTAGCCCCACCCCCTCTCGTCTCATTGTTGCGACGTTGGATTTCATCACCAACTAGTGGCTTCGGTATTAGAAGGTATTGTTTGCTTGGTGATTGCTTCTAGATTTTATTTACTAGGGTGTGTTGTTGATTTCTCGAAGTTGACCTTAGGATTTTCGTTGGGGAGTTGGACATTTGTTTACAATTTCTCCCCCGCAACGTTCACGTAGGATGCACCCACTGATCCTCTTGCGGAATTTCATATTACCAATACTATAGAGGATTATCGCATTCGTCATGGTGAACGATCTTCAGGACGTTTTCATCTTTCTGGAGAAACTCTTGCTGTATCTTCTGAATCAATTGCTGGGCCTTCTCACGGTGTAGTGGGCCAAGATCCATTTGGCTCAGGTAATTTCCAACGAGTCTTGTTTGGTACCAAATCCCCTGTCTACGAACTCATCAACCCTCATTTGTCTCTTGAACCAGAGACTACACCAGAGACTACAACTTATCATTTTGTTCTTCCTTCCGAGATGACCCACCTCGCTAATACTACGAGTGTTCAAACCAGAATTATTGCTACTACTCTTCCTCCTATTAATACCCAGAGAACTCCTGAGGCTAATCCGAATTTACCTCCTGGTTACCATGCTTTGAATGCATCGTTGAATGTTTCCCATCCAACGCCCCCACAAACTCCAGCTGGTTCTCCAAGTGGTCCTCAGTTTCTTGGGCATCCTATTCCCGATTTCATCCCAACACTCCCTCCTCAATTTTTTCCTCCTGGAAATACTAATCCTAGTGGCACTTTCCTGACCGTTTCACCCAATGTACAAATTACTGTTGGTGGACAAAGTGGAACAATTCCATTTCCTTTTCCTTTTCCCGGACATAACACAGTGACTACACAGCCTGTTGTTGGCAGACAACTTCTGGGAGGAACTGTCCCTTTGATGGGGGGACCAACCTCACCTTTAGGACAAAACATACCTCTTGCATTGGCCCAGTATTGGAATCAACTCATGCAAAGCTTTCCTCAAAATGTTGGGGGGCAGCAAGCTGTCCCTACTACAGACCAACCATATCCAGGGGTGACTAATCCTATCTGGGGTTCTGGTCAAACTACTCAACCCCAAACTCAAGGTCAAAATCCTTGGGGTTATTATCCAATTCAACCACCACCAAACCAACTAGGATATTCCCTCTAGGGGCAGACTGCATACGGTCCCACTGGTCTACCAACAGGGCTTCCGCCCCAAAGTCACCAGTATCCACAAGTGAATCGGCAATTTCCCTTTCTTGCTACTTTGGATCTGCCGGATTTGTCCAGGATTCTCAATGATCCTATTCGTCACTCTCCCCAATGGCCTGCTATTCCTGCAAAGCTTCCATCGGACATTCCCAAATTCGATGGGAAGGCGGGAGAGGACCCAAATAATCATGTCATGAATTTCCACTTGTGGTGTTCGTCCAACTCATTGATGGATGACTCCATTAGACTGAGTCTTTTTCAACGAACTCTTACGGGTGCAGCTGCGAAGTGGTACATTGAATTACCACGGGGTTTCTTTTCCGATTTCAACACCCTTGCAATGGATTTTCTCACACACTACCAGTTACTGATTCGTTACGATACTGGAACTGAGATTTTGATCTCCTTCAAACAAAGCTCGAGCACTCATATTTCTGATCATATTCATGAGTGGTGACGAAGGAGACATCTCATTAAACTTGAGCTTCCTGATCAGTTACTGGCAGAGTGGTTTACCAAGTCTTTTGTAAACAAAATTGGAAAAGACATTGCTATGGGCGGTGTTGTCACAGAAGAACAAGCTATTATCTGTGCTCAGTATCTCGATATCGTTTATTCGCAAATGGGAACCTTGTATGATTTACTACCTGATCTACCTCGTCCTGGTACTTCTACTACTTCTACTGCTCCAGCTGCCTCACATGCAACTGATGGTGTGATTGGTTCCACTCATAGCCACTCACATTCTGTATCAACTACAACCCTGAAATCCAATTCTTCTAATGTGAAAAGTTCTCCATCTCCTGCTCCTCCCTCCGGTAAAACCTCTGAAGTAAATGTTGTTCAATCTACGTCGTCCGGTAAGACCAAGTCTAGAAAAGGGAGAGGCAAGAATAAGGAGGGTAAAAACAATAATCCGAATGAGCAAACCAAATCACTCCCTGTTGATGATTGGGATGAGAGCAAACCATGCTACCCTTTCCTTATCTGTGGTGAAGATCATTACATGAAGGATTGTCCGAGACGTGTTGAGGTTAACAAGTTCCTTCACGGAGCACCAAAGCCCTCTACGCCAGCTATTTTGTCTCAACCCTTCCCATATCAACAACAGGCTTCGTTGGTCATTCATGACCAACCCTCTACTTCTACATCATCTTAGGTTTTGATGTGCACTGGTGATTCCACGAAAAACAATGTTGCACTTACGACTAGAGCTAAAGACTATACTCCTTCTAAGGAGAAGGTTGATGACTTACCTCCCGATTTGGTACAGCCTTCTCCACCGAGCCCACCTACAAACGATCCTCTTCATCTCGAACGACCGAATCTTGATACAGTTTTACGACCTCCGAAAGGTGTCATTAAGAAGTCGGCATTCAATCCTCATGCTCGGGCAGCTCAGAACTATAGCATTGTAGAAGATCTAGCCCAAGCACCTTCAACGATGTCTTCCCTGGAAGTCCTTCAGTCTTGTCCTGTGCAGCGAAGGGCACTGTTGAAAGCTATAGGTGGCATTGATCCAACAGATACGAATCTAATAGTCTTTAACTTGGATGATCACATTCCAAGGTTACCCCCGCAGCTTGCATTTCAAATTCAAGTTGTGGTCTCCGACAAGAGCATTTGCCGGACTGTTATTGATGAGGGTGCCTCTACGTGCGTAATATCTTTTTCTTGTTGGAAAGCCATTGGTTCTCCACCATTAAACGAATCACAAAACACTTTGCGAGCCTTCAATGGCTCAGGTTTTAAGCCTTATGGTGTTCTACCATCGTTGCCTGTCACTCTGAAAGGTAAGACCGTTCAGGTGGAAGTGGAAGTTTTTGATACTCCCTTAGATTACAATCTTCTACTTGGTCGAAGCTGGGTCGATTCTATGCGTGCTGTCGTGTCAACCCTTTTCTGTGTCGTACGATTTCCTCACCAAGGAAAAGTGGTTACGGTCGATCAACTTGCCTTTTTTAATGCTGATACTCATGTTGGCAATGTACCTTTCATTGCTAAAACCCCACCGAGTTATGAGAATGTTGGAGTCGGTCTTTTAAAAGACTCTTCACTTATGGGTACTTTCCCCATACCACCACCACCCGATATTCCACGCCCGTTTATTGCATCTATTAATATGATCTCTACTGTACCTCACGAACTTCCAGTATCTGTTGACCCTTGGATAGTCCCCGATCTTGGAGATCATGTTTGTTATGGCGACGTTATGCCGTTAAGTCTGGTTGAGTCCGCTTATCAAGCCATTCAATCGGCAACCCCTACTACTTCTTATTTTGACGAGTTGTCTCCTGATCCTTTCCGTGTTGTCTTTCCCACTGACGAGATGATCATGTCCGTCATGGAAGACACCCCTTGGGATGATGGACATCATCGTTCCATCTTGTTTTTGGAACAACAAACTCTTCAGAATTATCAACGGATTTCGACTCCGTCGACCCTTGTTGTTATCTCTACGGTTTCCCAATCTACACAAGATGTGTTTACAGAAGGGAACCTGAGTAACATTTCACCCACGATACCCATAGATATTTCGGTGAAACCTGGGATCGTCGAGAACGTTCATATTGGAGCGTCGTGTTCTCCCGCAGAAATTGTCACCTATACTTCCTTATTTAACGAATTCTGTTATATTTTTGCGTGGAGTTACGAGGATATGTCGGGTATTGACCCTACTATCATTGTTCACGAGATTAAGACATACCCCGGAGCTAAACCGGTCCGACAGCGCCTACGTCCTGTCCATCCCCGTAAAGCGGTGGCCATTAAACTCGAAGTTGAAAAACTTCTTAAAGCCGGTTTCATTTACCCCGTGGCATTCACAGAATGGGTTTCCAACCCTGTACCGATTGATAAAAAGGGTGGTAGTATACGCATTTGTGTTGATTATCGGGATATCAACAAAGCTTGTCCAAAGGACAATTTTCCAACCCCTTTCGTTGACCAAATTGTCGATGATTGTGCCAGTAGTGAAATCTTTTCCCTCATGGATGGATTTTCCGGCTATAATCAAATCAATATCGCTCCTGAGGACCAACATAAAACGAATTTTATTTGTCCTTGGGGTACTTTCACCTACAGAAAACTTCCTTTCGGTCTGAAGAACGCAGGTGCTACGTTTCAATGTGCTATGTCTTATGCCTTTCACGATATCAAGCATATTGTTCAACCCTATTTGGACGACTTGTCGGCTCATTCTTTACGTCGAGTCGATCACCCTACTCATCTCCGAGCAATTTTTGTTCGTTGTTGATTCTATTGCATTCGCTTAAATCCTCATAAATGTGTCTTTTGCGTAGAATCCGACCGTCTCTTCGGTTTCATTGTTTCACGCCATGGGATCAGGGTAGATCCTATCAAGGTCGAGGTGATTCTTAACCTCCCTCCTCCTTCTTCTTTGCGTCAGTTACAAAGTTTGCAGGGGAAAGAAAACTTTCTTTGTCATTTCATCCGGAATTATGTCGAGATTACTCGGGGTTTCACACGTCTTCTAAAGAAAGGTTCAGAGTTTGTTTGGGATAAAGTTGCTAACAACGCTTTTGAATCTTTAAAATTGTCCCTCACCAAAGGTCCTCTTCTTTTTCCTCCGGATTATAGTCGAGATTACTTTATTTATCTAGCGGCGTCCGAGTATACTATCGGTATGGTCCTCGTTCAAGAGGATGATAACCACGATGAACATGTTATCTATTACTTGAGTAGAAGTTTATCATCCATGGAAATCAAGTACCAACATGTTGAGAAGTTGGCCTTGGCTGCTGTCCAAGCAGTCCAACGTTTCCGTCATTATATTCTCGCCGGGAAGACTACAGTGATTTCACACTGTAACCCAATGCAACACATATTGACACGTCAATTGCTGGGGGGAAAGTACTCCAAGTGTATTTTTATTCTCCAGGAGTTCGATTTGGAGTTCGATCACGCCACGTCGAAGAAATCGCTAGTTTTCGCAGAGTTACTTTGTGATTTTCCCCACACTGCCATGGAAAAGGTAGCAGTTGATTCGTTACCTGACGAGTCACTTTTCCTTATCAGTACCGACGATATTTGGTATGGAGATATCATTATATATCTCCAAACTCAAACTTTCCGACCTAATTTTTCTAGTAGTGAACGACGTCGTGTCCGTTATCAAGCACGTCATTATATTATCCTCGGTGATACTCTTTACCGTCGAGGTATTGACTCTGTCTTTCGACATTGTTTGACTTTTGACGAAGCTGAGAAAGCTTTGAATGACTTCCATTCAGGAGCATGTGGTGGTCATATGGCTGGGTATGCTACTGCTCAGAAGATCTTACGTGCAAGTTACTTTTGGCCTTCTCTATTCACTGACTGCATTACTGCTGTTCAGAAGTGTCATGCCTGCCAAACCTATAATCAGAAGATTCGATCGCATCTTTCTCCCCTTCATCCTGTAGTCTCAGTAGGTCCTTTTTCTAAATGGGGCATTGAATTCATGACATGTCACCCTCACTCGGCCGAGGGGAATGGTTACATTATTGTAGCTGTTGATTATTTCACAAAGTCGGCCGAGGCAATGCCGACATTCGATAATACTGGGAAGACTGCAGCCTTATTCTTGTTCAACCATGTCATCACTCATTTTGGTGTTCCTCAGGCTATCGTTACCGATCACGATAGTCATTTTAGAAATAACATGATGTATGAACTTACTGAGAAGTTGGGCCTTCGTCATGATAGCTCAACGCCCTATTATCCACGGACCAATGGTCAAGTTGAAGCCATCAATAAATTTCTTATAACTATGATTCGACGGATGATAGGAATACATAAAACCAGCTGGCACACAATGTTATTTTCGGCATTGTGGGCATATCGGACATCTGTTAAGTCTGCCACAGGATTCACGCCTTTTCGATTAGTTTATGGCATGGAAGCCATTCTGCCAATAGAATGTGAGATACCGTCTTTGAAGCTAGCTGTAGAGCTCTTACCTAATACCTCTGTCGAAGAGGAACGTCTGTTGTATTTGATGCGATTAGACAAGACTTTCCGTGAAGCTACTCTTGTAATAGAAGCCCAAAAGAAACGTGTTAAGGCACAGTACGAAAAACATGTCAAACCTCGTGTCTTCTCTGAAGGCGATCTTGTTCTTCTATACAAACAAGATAAAGATGTCTTAGGAGTTGGGAAATTCGAACCAATGTGGCGTGGGCCTTATATTGTTAGCAAAGTTTTGGAAAAAGGAGCGTATGAGCTAGTGGATTATGATGGTGTCCCTTTGAGTGAACCCAGGAATGGGTTGTACTTGAAGAAGTACTACGCATGAGTCATTTGTGCATGAGTACTGTATTTTTATGTATCATACTGAGTATGTGTGTTACTTTAGTTTTGCCTTTGACGTTATCTGGTTTCTGCCCTTACGTGACGTTGTGTTTGATTGCCAGATGTCGGAGTATTCACTACCTTATATTGGCTTCGCCGACGGTGCTAGCCATAGTACTCGGAACCTAGCTTCCGCTGCTTGGGAAATCTATGCCCCGACAAATGAACTCATATCTCTACGAGGTATATGTCTTGGCCAAGCAACCAACAATATTGCAGAGTATAGTGTCGTGGTTGAATTATTGGGTGATGATATCTCTCTCGGGATTCATTATTTAGTTGTTCGTCTTGACTCGCAGTTGGTAGTGCTACAGCTCAGTAATGTATATTCTATTCGAAGTCCTACTTTATTAAGGATATTTTTGTGGATTCGCCTCTTGGAAAGACATTTTGATTACATAGAATATCAACACATTCCGAGAAGTCTTAATACATTGACAGACGCTTTAGCTAATTATGTATTAAACATGCATTTAAATCATTTATAAAATCAAACACATTAAAATGTACACAATTGTAAAGTAAGCCGGTAGAACCCATGTATATATATATATATATATATATAACGGTCAAAGTTTGTTTTTACAAAATGTGTCTGAAGACCAAAATATCAAAAAATGAAGCTCCTGGCTTCTACAAAGTGACATCACTAATGATGTTCATGATAGCATGCTAAATTCTTGGCTACTCTGCGGAGTAAACGACCCATAGAGGCAGAGACTCCCACGGTGTGACGCTGATCGCGTCGTGGGATCTCCTCCAGAAGCATCTTTGGAACATCAGCCATCAAGCCCTCTAGGTTTTGCTCCACTGTAATGTAGACCTTGGCATACTGAGGGACTGGAACTGCTACTTCTCCTCGACGCTGAACAAAAGAACTACTGGCTGGTTTGTATGCCCCCACATCTGTGTTATCAGGAAAATTTTGGTGTTAGTATTTGGATCATTTTATAAAAACCAAAAAAATTCAATATGATGAAAATACAAAAACATCTAAAAAGTTAAAAAGTTGGTGTACTTCTTACCAATATCCCCCCACTGTGCATCTTCAGGAAGGGAAAGCTCAGGATCACCACAAAAGTCCAAGCCAGCATAAGCATAATCCTCAATCATCAAGACCTGGCCTTGGAGCCAGTCGAAGAAACGGTCGTCATACCTGACGATAGGTCCTGTCACATGCCTGGCCATGAGTTGGCACCATCGTAGCATCCGAGGATCCCTGGGACCCAGAAAGTGCCAATCTTCCTGAATCCTATACACGGGAACCCTCTCACAGAAGAAGGACACTAGCAGTGATCCATAACCGAACTGCTTTAAATCTCCATGCCTGCTTTTTGTCAGTTGTTTCTTGAGGTTGCGTAACACTGCGTCAACCTAGTTGAAGACGCAGGGCTCGACACACTCGAGAGCATACTGAAAGTAGCTCTGTAGAGCCATATGTGGGGCAACACTGCCTGCCATCTGAGCTATAGTGAAGAGTATGGTCCGGAGAGTTATATCTGTCACTCCCCAGATGGCCACTTTTCCTTTCTTTCATTCTGCCTCTGGCACGCAATACTCTCGGAAATACTCGCTCATTTTCATGCCACCCCTACGACTACCAGTCAAACTGACATGAGCACCTCGTCTTGACAACCTGGTCAGGAAGTAGATATCTTCAATATCAATCGTCAATGTGTGGGCACCCACAATAAAGACCTGCTGATCTGGATCCCACATCCGGACTAAATGTTCCAACAATCGAACCTGGGCTCTCATGCCCGGTATAAGGAAATACTTTAGGAGACCGCAATCTCTTAAAGCGGCAATGGTTGGAGGGTGATTCTCGGTGGTAGCATTTTCATCCTCATGTTCCCTTTCTCTCCATTCAAGCACCATTGTGTGATTATTAACCTGCATGGCAACCATGAGAAAATAATTAATAATTTGAAACATGGAAAAATTTGGTTTAAATGGTTAAATGTTATACAAATTTTTGGGCACTGCGTTGTTCGCAGGTGAATTATAATACATAGTGCGGACTTCCCGCACTGTAACTTAAGCTCACCTGTGGGAATGAAGGATTATCGCAGGCCCCGTATGGGCAGCTTGCGAGAATCCCCATTCACGCGTAGGGTTTCCAAAACTCACCTAAAACTCAAAATTTAACCACTAAAATCATAAATTTAAACCATGAAAAGATAGGGAATTGAGGACTTACCAATTTGATCCAGACGGTTCGTGAAATGATGCCCCGAAGCTCCCGGAAATCGACGGTGAAGATCGGAGGTAAAATGGGAATTTTTGCACTAAAATGGTGAATGGGTAAAACATATGGTAAAAATGAATTGTAAAATTGTTTTATTTACTTTTTACCATAGTGAAAATGGGTTTTTTCATATTTTTTCACTATTTTACCCTAATTACTAATGCGAAAGTGAGAAAAATGACTTGCAGGCACCTAACGAGACGATTATGGACCAAAAAACTTTTGAAGTGTGGTGTGTTTATTTGGTTTTCGATGGTTTTGATTTCAAGACCTCAAGTGCCTTTTATCCGTTCTTGCACTTGCGAAAAACCTAGAACGTGATCGAGCGTTGTTTTATCTCTTTTCCGGGCTCGTTATGTTTGCACGAAAAAGGAACCCCCCTGGAGTTAACTTTATTCCCTTTTCACGACTCCCTAAATATGAAAAGATTGTCGAGCGACCTTGCTATTTTCATGCTCGTTAAAGTATTTGAAGTTATGCGTCCTTCGAGCGATAGTTTAACCCTTTTTCGGGCTTGTTGGACTATTGTACGAAAAAGGAACTGAGAGAGTTCTCTTTTGAGTGTTTTTCCAAACTCTATAATCTTGAAAAACCTCTGAGTTTTCTATCTCTGGACTCGTTAAACACACATTGATTGACCCGTGATGGGACCAAACCACTCCTTCTTAGGGTTCCTTAAATATACTCCGAGGGACTCATCCGAAGGATGAGCTTATATCAACAAGCATATGTGATCCTCTTCAATCTTGCGTAAAAATAAAGAGGTACTTGCCAGAAATGGTGGGGGAAAATTTGGGAAAGGGATATGTTTCGTTTTTGTGTTAATTGGCAGTAAGTGTTGCTCTTGAACATGACACCCTTTGTTCATCATTTGAAGCAGGTTTGGGAAATCCATTTGTCTCTCATTCGATTCAATAACAAGGTCTTTCCATGTGTCGTCTTTGAGTCAATGCTGCCAAATCATTGGTCGTGTCATCCATATGTTCAAGAGAAGTCCAAGCCTCTTTTGAGTCGGCCATCTGCAATTATACTTTCATTCTGTGTCAGCCTTCCCTATGTCCAAAGTCCAATTGTCACATGCTCTGTTTCACTTACAAACTATGTTACTCATTTCGTGTCACTGATGTGGGATACATCAAGGCCCTCCTGTGACGAGTCTTATTCTATCGACTTCAGCACATTATCTAGAATTAAGACTTAGAAGTTATTCAGTACCTTGAAACTTGCATGCCTCAATGGCAAGTTTCTCGCTTTCGACAGTGGGTTTACATCATTGATCCCTGATCGAGAGATTCCGTCGAGTGTTCGACATCAACTCATTTATTCATAGTCGATGGATTGTACTATAGTACCTTGGGATTCATTGACATTAATGGTGATTTCCCTCGCACTTGTTAAAGGTATACATCAATGACCGGTAATCAAGTAGTTTCTACCATGTTCGAGTTCGACACATGTAATCACATGGTTAGATTCGTACTTTGGGCGACGAGATTATAGACCCTGGATATTATCTTTGTAATCCAGGTTGTGATGGAGTATACATGATTTGCGACACATAGATCCACTGTGTATGATTCGTGGCTATGTCATCTTGACTAAAAATTTGTCGCACAAATCCACAGTGTATTCAGGTGGTTGTGCTGTATAGTGACGGCATGGATCCACAGTGTATGATTGGTGGCCATGACCTTGGTTCATAATGTCATTCGTCTATGATCTGAGTATGGGAATGCCTACCTCGGAATTGATACATATGATATTCTGTTGATGCTTGAATGTTTGCAGGTCTCTTATTAGATGTGCTTTTGGTTCTTGACACACACATGCAGCTTACAAAGTCTATCGACTGTCACTGGTTCCGCTCTCAGACTTTGGGGGGAATTTTGTTATCCACAAATTTGCTCATTGTGATGATGTCATGATGATGTCATGATGATGGAAAATCAAGCTCTTTACCAAGAATACTTTCCTGAGAAAAGTTACAGTTGTCTTCTTCCTGAATCCATACTTTGAAACATGTTCGCAGGCTGCTTATACATTCACCCACGGGAATGATTGTTTCCCGCAGGCTACCTTAAGCCAGGGTGCGAAATTCCCGCACTGTGCTCATGCTTAGGGTGCGAACATGATTTTAAGGAGGAAAAAGATAAATATCTCGAATCTTCTAGAAGGGAATCTTCTAGAAGGATGAGGTGGCTTTCGAGTGGTTACTCAAGTACTGTCATTCCAGATATCTTGGGATCATTCCCTATCCAAGTAACTAATCTATCTCTTCCTATATATTGAGGATATTTCTCATGGAAAGGGTTAAGCTAAGAAGATCAACAACTTAGCAAGAGATTGATTAAGAGAATTTGTGCAAGACTGTATGGAGGACTGATGCTACAGCAGTAAGAGACAACAGCAAGGTCATCATATGTGGTAGATTTTCTTCATGCACGAGCAAGTGTGTGTGTCAAAGCTAAAATCAATCGAAAGGAGACCTATGACATCAAGGCTCAGGTTGTAAGTTTCTCTTTCAATTAATGCAATAAAGTAATATGTCCCTTTCCCATAAAAATGATGTCGTTTTATTACATAATTCCTTGATCATATGTATAGACTAGTCATTGAATAGATTAAATTGTCTTTACTTCGATTGGTTCATTTTGTCATGATCTGGATGGGACGAGATCATTGAAGCGAATCTTGGAACAACAGAGACATAAGGAAAGCGTTCATAAGGTATGTCCATAGCCCTTATCTCTTAGTTCATTCAATAGGCTAGATCTAGGGAAAGTGTATTATTCTGTCATGTTTTGTTCTAGATACCAGCTGGATCTAGGGAGGTTGGTTAGTGTCCACACCTACGGACTTATCCTATAACAACAGGGCTTTACCTAAATTCAAAATGTTATTCCAAAAGTCGTGCTTGTAGGAATCGTTGGAGTAGAGTAGGGTAATACACACGGTAATTGTCGTTCAAATGACATACTATTAACTGGGAGTCTAGGAGAACTTCTAAAGAATGAATACCATGTGAAATGGAATCACATAAAATATCTATAACAATGCTATATTCAGCCACGTTATTCGTTGATGTCCCTAGACAATGGCCACTTGAAGGCATCAGTTGACCCTAAGGTGAGTAAACAACCCAAGCGACAGAAGCCAAGTTTCTTGTATGATGACTGGCACCATCTATGAATCCTAAGTAAACTGAAGACTCCATTGACATCTCCCAACCAAGGGAAAACTCGATAAGCAAGCCGATGATAAAAGGGAAAATATATATACACTAAGATACACTAGTATACAAAGAGTTACGCCCAATATTGGGGCTCAAGCATAATTTCTTTTCAAGTAGAGCCCATTCTTGGGCTCAGTCAACATATTCCCTTCATAATATTCTAATTCATAGGATCCTTTTTCTAAGACACATCACACAATATAAGGAGCGTTCCACATGCTATTGAACTTTCTTTCCCCAAATGGTTCTTTGGATTGGTTATATAAGAGGACCAAGTCACCCTCAATTTACTTTCGAGGACAGAAAGAATTATCATATTGTACCTTGACATGTCGTTTATTTGATTATATAGTCATAGAGGAATCTTAACACTACTCATCTAGACTCTCTAGGTGTATGAGGCATTGTTTGAGATCAGAAGTGTCAGGTAGGAGATTAACTGCCAATATAAGACAAAGGATTTTTCATTCAATAGGTAGGATTGACTCCACACCATGTACTAATTGAAAAGGAGAAAAATCAGTTGAAGTCTTAACCGAGGTTTGGTATTTCCAAAGTGTTGGGTAAAGCATGAGATGTTAATCACACTTTCTCTAGCTAACATTTTTATGCAAAATGGTCTTGAGATAATTTTTCATGGCCTCTACTTGTCCATTTTCCTGGGGGAAGTAAGGGGAAGAATGACATTGTTTAAAACCCAATTTCGATGTTAATTCTTTCATCATTTCATTCTGAAGGTGACTTCCATGATGAGTGACAATATCACTCGAGATTCTGATCTAGGATATAATTTGATTGAACATGAAAAATGCAACAGTATTACCATCATATTTAATTGTAGGCATGGCCTTAGCACACTTAGTAAAATATTCTACAGACACGGTAATATGTTGATGCCCCCCAACCAAAGTTGGGTTGCAATCCACAAAATCCACGCCCCACTTAGTGAAGGGACCGACGGTAATCACCGGGTGAAGAGGGTTCATATGTGAGCGCATATTCCGAGTGAACACCTAGAAAGGGTGACATTTCTTGACATCTTTGACTCAATATTTAAAAATAGATGGCCAAAAATAACCAACTCACAAAATATTCTGGGTTGTCGCAAGTTCAGATAGATGACCACCATAAGCCCCACTATGACAGTCATTAAGAATAGACTCATCCTCTTCATGAGTCAAGTAACGATACAAGATATTATCTATGCCTCAGTGATAAAAAGTGTCAACGACGATAAGGCATTTCTTATCTTGATATCGTAAGCGTCATCGACCTTCTCTCGAAAGATACTGAGAGAACTTAAAGGTTTGAAGATAGATCAAAATGTCTCCATTCCAGGGGTCTGAAGAAAAGACAAGGAAAATGTGTTCATCTGCAAATGAATCAACATGAATAACATCTCATCTAACTGAGGGAAGTCAGAAAAAAAAAAACGATTTCTTGGATTTTGTCAAAGCAAAATCGAGATCAAACTCTTTCAAGATGAAAATTATCCATTTATTATATTTTCCCTCTATGATACATCTAGCAAGGACGTATTGAAATGGATTGACGTCAAGAACTACAATAGTTTTGCAAAGCAATATATAGTTTCTTAATATTTGAACCACATGTACAACAACCAAAGCTATCTTTTCATTATCAGTGTACTTGAGTTCAAGGTTGCCTAAGTTT
This sequence comes from Picea engelmannii, assembly GCA_009831015.1. NCBI lineage: Eukaryota > Viridiplantae > Streptophyta > Pinopsida > Pinales > Pinaceae > Picea > Picea engelmannii. The sequence continues at coordinate 521,434 of ML782051.1, forward strand.
CAAATAATATAGTAAATGATGTGCTCATAGAGATCATCATCCTATTAAACTAAAACCATACCATTCGTCGCTTTGGATGTGGCGATATAAAGAAAGTAATCTCTACTATAGTCCGGAGGCTTCATCAGAGGCGTTGATACCAAGGCTTTCTTCATAAAATCAAAGGATTCCTAGGCTCGCTCATCCCATATAAACAAAGTTTCCTTCTTCAAGAGATGCATGAAACCCTTAGTAATATTGGGATAATTTACTATAAACTGACGTAAGAAGTTAGCTTTCCCCTATAAACCTTTAAGCTGACGAATATTTCACTAGGGAGGAAATTGAATTATTTCCTCAAACTTTAAAGGATCCACCATGATCCCAGTATCAAAGACTAAGAATCCTAAAAGACAACCTAACCTAACACAAAAGATGCACTTATGGAGGTTTAAACAGATGCGATAATAGTGGCATATTTAAAAAACTAGCCGAAGGTGGGTAGAGTGATCCACTCTCTTGCGAGAGTGAGTTGCAAGATCATTGAGATATGCTTTGAATATATGCTTGAGATTGTGAAACGGGAAGGTCATGGCTCGTTGGAAGGTTTCTCTGGTGTTTTTAATTCCGAAAGTATTTTTCCAGTATGTGAAAGTACCCCAAGAACAAATAAATTTCATCTTATATTGATCCTTGTGTTTAATCTAGATCCAGTTGTATCCTGAGAATCTGTCCATAAAATAAAAAAACCTCGCTTACTGCACACTCATTGAGAATCTGATCAATGAACCATGTTAGGAAGTTTTCTTTGGGACAAACCTTATTCAGGTCTCGAAAATCCATGCATACACAAATGGTTCCTTGCCTCATATTCATGGGATCAGCGCTGAATACCCATTTAGTCAAGGTAATCGGTTAGATAAAGCTAGCATTAAGAAGTTTCTCTACCCCTTCCTTAATAGCAGGGCCCTTCCTAGGATTAACAACTCTAAGTCTTTTTTGAATAGGTTTATCATCTAGATAAGTTTTAATATCATGTTTGACGATACGAGGGTCGATTAATAGAATCTGTTGATATGACCAATCGAATACGTCACATAATTATTTGACTATCTCAGTGTAGATCATAATTTCTTTAGGAGAACAATCTTCATTGATATATACATTTTCAAATTTATCAGGAATATGATAGATATCGATCGTGATGGTAGGAGAAATACTCACCATGTTTCCTTGAGCATAGATGTCATGTGTATCAAGTGTAACTATGGCGTGACCAGCTATCTCGCTTAAGGTATATCTAAAATCATCTTGTTTGATTATAGAAAGACTTGGGAGGAAGTAAGAGTGATGATGCATATCATCCCATGGCCTATCAGAACCATTCATCGCTTCTACGATTAATTCATTCAAATATAAAGTATCATCAAGGAAATCATGTGAGAAAGATGATGAAGTGGCCCATACGAGCTTAAGAACATGATCCTTCTCATTTGTCTGTGAGGAGATAGGATCTGGGTTTACAGCAGAGTCAAGAAAAGACTCATACACTATCTCTACCGCTGACAGTGGCATTTCCATTCCAGTATGTGACTCCCTTCACAATATCAGGTCAAGGAAGGTAGGGTCCAAGGTTCGTTAAAATACGAAGTGAGGAAAGGAACGAACCTCATTGATGAAGCAAACCTACTGAACATGGAATAGATATGATGAATTGGTGCCACGAAGTAAAAGGTACCAATAAAGGATGAATACATTCTAACACCAATATACTCATTTGTCAGCTGATAATTGTCAATCATAGAGATCAAATATCCAACTAATGCATTGTCGATAGCATGCACAAAGGACAACTGATCAATCATCATGATTTTACCATCATGAGGAAAACATAAAGTATGAAAAATGGACGATATGACTGCAGTCATATCATAAGTCTAGTTACACCCTATTAATAAGTTATAGTCAAGGGCGCATATACCACCTCAACATACACCTCCATCGTCTTCCCAACTAACTGGACCAGAAAGGTAGGAAGAATACTGTGGGGACAAAAAGAATGACCATCAAATGTAGTCAACATGGTGAGAGATCTAGAGAGGGTTGGAGGTTCAATGGATTCCCAAAAGGTTAGGGACATCACAGACATTGCAACACCTTCATCAATAACAATAAATTTGATGGTATACTTTGAGTAATCCAAGTGGATTTGAAAGGCCACACGGTAAGCCAAGTGAGGATTCACATCCATGACGTCAAACTTGATAACCTTATAACCACAAGGGTCTAGATATTCTAACACAGGTAACAAGGAATTCCTCTATGAAGGAAACATCGACAGTACTACCAAAGACAACATCGCACACATGATTTGTCCCAGATCTTTAACGATGAGTAATTTTGGGAAGCTCTCGCATTAGGGTTTTGCATAGAGATTTTGAGTACTCCTTTCGAAATACGAGGTAGAGGCTAGGTTTTTCGATTTGTAAATGCATCTCCAGAGGAGGGGGAGACTCTATACCTGGAACAACCTGTGAAGAACTATAATCACGAGACCAAGTGGCTACATTAACCTTAGAATTGACCATATTGATGCATAGACATTCATTGTCTTGCGCTAGTGGGTTTTGACTCCCACTCGTTGCATTTCAGGAATTAGAGGAGCTCAAGGCCATGTGTTGATTATGAAAAAAATGATTAGTCAACACAATGGGAGGTACAAACAAAATACTCACAGCTTCCTCAAGTTTGGGGCACAAGTGGGTAAGGTGATCATAAGTATAGATATTACAAGGGAATTTCACCTTCCTCTTCTCTTTCTTTCCCTCACTAGCATTAACCTTGAATCTATCATTATTAACATTGTCCTTGGTTTTATTATTATTCCTCCCACTGTTACGATTTTTACAACATACTTTCCTTTTATTCCCTCCTAGTTACTGGTTACCATTCAGGATAGTCGACAATTTCATAGAATGTACATCCACCGATGGAGTGGGAGTGAAGGACACATATGAAGCTTGTGCTCCTATAGATTGTCTTAGAGAGAACTCTTTCAACTATCTTGTCACCAAGTCTATAGATTTAACATTTGTAGAGCCTATAATGCCATCAGCATGAGGCCCAATTTTTATACTGTCGTAGTTGGACCTTGGTGCGTCAGGAAGAACTTCGTATAACATCCCAGAATGAGCATATATGAGATCAAACTATTTGGATTTGAAAATTACTTCCTCTTCATATGTTACCCCGGATGTAGAAACATCCTTCAAAATATAAGGAGGTGAAGACTTAAGAAACCATTCCAATAGGAACTATGGAGGAATGTATTCTTTGATCAACCTCTTCTATCTATGCCACTCTTGGATGCAATATGAGATATGAGTTTCTTTGTCCTGGCGGAGGGTCGATAGAAGTTCTATGGTGACATCCTAAAAAAATCGCAATTGGAAGTGGCTAATAAATACTAAAACCATCTGGTTAAAGTTACTATATGTCCCCCCAGGTATCTCTATGTACCATTTCGTTGTGACCCTCATGAGGCTACATTGAAAAAATATTAAACAAATAGAATCGTTGTTGATGGAATTGGAAGAGCACCAAATATGAAAAGTAGTGATGTGATCACTAGGATCCTCACCAGTCTTTCCCTCAAATTTTGGAATATCCAAAGGAAGCTTGGTGGGGATGGGGGGGCATGTTGGGTCATGAAGCATAGGTTCATTCATTAATTTGGACAAGTATCACAAATTGAGTGTTCCAAGAAAAGGGAGACAGGGTTTCATCATATGGACCCAAGATCCTAGGAAATATTAATGTTGAGGAATCCCATCCCATCGAGGGTTCTGGTATGCACCATGGCCCTGTCTAGGATTGAAAACCCAACTCCAAACTAGTTCATAAGGGGTTGGTTGGGAACCATTCCAGTAGGAATGTTATAATGAGGTTTGTAAATATTTCCCCCTACTGAAGCGGCTCTAGGTTGTGGGTTTCCCAAAGTATAAAACTGACCTCCCTCGGGTGGAAATACAAAGGATAAAGGTGGTTTTTCCATACCAAACTTGTTGGTTGGAATCATTCTAGAGAGGGTATATGTGAAGGAGAAAACATAAGAATGATCTTGTCTACCTAGTTGGCCACTCCATCCAAAAGAATTAGGACTAGGATTAGAACTAGGGTGAAAAGGAGGTTGGCTTCTAGCCGTAGGATTCGTCTAGGGAATATGAGCACCACCAAATGAGAATGGAATATGCGGAGGAGCCATGCCCCCAAGTCCAATACTAGGATTTGTGTTCATCGATGGAATGGATGACTAAAATAGCGATGTGATATTCGACATACCATAAGAGAAAGGAATAGAGGTTGTAGGGATGGACTGAATATTGTACCTAGGTGTACCAAAAATAGACCCAAAATGGTTTGTCACTATAGGTTTAGTAGCACCCATAGGTTGGATAAGAGTGATGACTGGGACCTCTGGTAGTACAACCGTAGTGGTCGAAGTCATAGAAGGAGTTCCATTAACTATGGTAGGTATGGGAATAAAGCTATGGGAGTATATGGCATGGGGTAAACCACAACATACATAAATTACTGTAGAAATAAACTCTAATATCATGTATGCTATATAAACAAACATGCTAACAAGAAAAGATAAAGAGCCTACCTTGTCCATACATTTGATGAAGTCCACCATTGAGCACTTGACTTAAAGATATACACCTGCAACTTGTCCTAAAAAATCTATATACGCAATCATATGGTGATAATATATGAATTTAGCACATATGATAACATAAGCCATCAATATTCATCACAAATATTCCCATGGAATAAAAATTCAAATATTTGCAAGATATTCATTGGATGAAAAAAGAGTATTTCTATTAAAATGTAATCAACAAAAGTGTATGAATGACAAACTTTTGTCTTGGCACGTTCAGAACGAAGAAACTAATTCCCTTCTAGCTGGGCCTCCACCACTTCAATCCTCCACCAAAGGAAAGCTCATATAAGAGAGACAATGAGGTTCTCCAACAAATAGCGAAGATATTTGGGGATGAAGAATGTGTTCAAACTTAAAAGGACAAAGGGATGCAACCTCAATATGAAGTGAATAATTTATCTAGAGTAACTTTGCTCTCAAAGTTGAATTCTTCTATGGAATAACAATTATGCATCATGCATCAAAGAAATCTCTTTGGGGGGTGAAGCGATGTGTCAAAATACATCTTCTCTATCTGAAGAGGGCCACCATGCCGGGAAGAAGATGTTTATTCTGGGGTAGTATGGGAATGTTCAAAAATGTCATAGCTATTGGATTGATTATGCAAGTTGATTGTTTCTTCACACATGAACACATAAAAATTCAAGGAAGACCCCTCATGCTAAGGGGTACCTTCCATGCCCCCTTGAGGAGGGGCAGTATTTTTGGGAAACATGTTTTCAATTTCAAGGGGGAAAGGATGGTTTAATACAACAGGATGTTCAAGGGCCAACTGTTGTTCCAAAAATATATAGACTTCATCATTTTCAGGACACTGGTGAGTAGAGTGGTCGTCGCCAAAAATGGTGCAGGTAAAACAAATCCTCCTTTTATTCTTAGTTCCTCCTTCCTGGGTATTTTTGGTGTAGGTCATCCCTTTCTTAGTATTAGAATTTAACTTGTTGTTCCTTTTATTTTTCCCTCTAGTTTATTGATGATTTTTTGGTTGCAGGCACTACACTAAATTCACCATGGAGGTTTAAGAAGGGAATGTGTTATAGCAAGAATTTTCTCACCTTATCCAAATTTTCTCAGAAGGCCTTTTTCTATTTCCCTATGTAGATTTGAGGTGCCTTTATGCAAATCCCAGAGCTAAAAAAAATGTTTTTCTACATATATGCTCCCTACCTATTATACATCATGTGTATACACAGGTTGCACAACTACAACCCGCGTACATCGGGTTCTGTGCCCAAAATTAAAAAATGGTATCAGGTTTCCATGTCAGGTCATGCGATCCATGATCCTTGACCTTCCATATATTGGAAACATTCCAACAAAACCCTTTTGTTCCACTTCAAGGCTATAAATGGGCCATATCCGAGCTATGGAAAAGTGGAGAAGAATTCAACTTTGAGAGAAAAGTTACTCTTGAGAAATTATTCACTTCATATTGAGTCTGCATCCCTTTATCCTTTTAAGTATGAACACATTGTTCAGCCCCCAAGCTCTTCCCTAAATGATTGAGAACCTCATTGTCTCTCTTATATGTGTAAATGTGTTGAACCTGCATAGAATAGATTTAGCTAGAAAATACTACACACATTTGCAGAGAGAAATTGAGAAAGAAGAAGCAAGATAGAAAGAATGGAAGAATTCTCATTAACTGTATTTCACACTCAAAGAGTGAATAATTTATAATAGATATAGGATACATGAGTAACTAATGAGCCATAGTGGTGGTCTATATTGATATGGACACACACCAATAGTTACAAGAGTAAACTTCCACCTAGTCTAGTCTCTCAGGCAGTTACGGGAGTGAACTGCCACCTAGCTGAGTTAACTAGTCAACTAGTCTTCAGTTAACTGACTATACAAAGAGTAGTGAGTTGGTGATGATCCCAATGTTGCATGGTGAAAAAACCAATGCAAAATCTAAACTCAACTCAACTAGTCAAAGTAAAGTGTTAATTGAAAGAGAATATTCTTGAGGTGGAATATTCTCCCCTAAAATATAGGAGACTGGATAATGACTAATTATGACTAATAAACAATGAATAAACTTAGGAAAAATAAATCCTAGGTGTGTGTGAAGTAACTCCAGCACCCCCCTTGAACATCACTATGGTGAAAATAAAGAATGGGTCTCGGATACAAAGCCATGTTAGGTACCCACATACAAAAGATACAACGAAATCAACAAGGAAAGAGGGAAAACCTCATGGGAACCCCCCCCCCCCCCTCAAATTACAATGCATAAAATAAAAAAATGAGAAGGAACAAAAGGCAGTTGCTAAGAAACCATGTCCTTCACTCCAAGAAGACCTCGCAACTGTGCAAATTTGTTCTCTTTGAAGATTTTGTTGAAGATGTAGATTTTTGCACGGATTTGATGAAGCAGATGAATCATTGATATTTCCACACATATCCATTTTATCTTCATGTAATGAATAATATCCAAATAAATTTTGGATGAAATTTTGAAAACTGTGCGGCCATTTCCAGAAAAATGATGAAATTTTGTTGATTTTAAAATCATCATAAATTCACTTTCTGGACTCCGTTTCAGACGATTTGTTTTTTGAAATTAGATATTTTCCCAAGAGGAATTCAAATATCCAATTTGTTTCTGCAAATGTTTCTCAAAAAATATCATAATGGCGTCTGATGTGCGTGGATCCATTTTTGTCTCCTGAGATGCATGCATGGTGCATGCAACAATGTCTGCATGTGACTCCTAAGATGCATGCCATATATCTTCCACATGAATTTCAGAAAAAAAATCTGAAATGGAGTAGACATCGTCTTTAATTATTGGAATACTATTTTTTGCAAAAACGTTTGCAGAAGACTCTTCATAATAAGAGGCTTGATCTCCTGATGGCTTCTCTTCTGGCTCTATCTGTTCGACCTCCTACATGAAATATTCACAATATTCTTTATTCCCAAATAGAACCTCCAATTTGGTCCATAATTCATTTGGAGTTAATCCTTGTGATTCTTCATTTGATGGAAAAGTTCGAGAGAAACAGACATGTCGATACTTCCTATGGCCATATCTTGTCTATTGAGAAAGTCATTTTTCTCATCAACAAAATTAGGCTCTACTTCCATTTCCATGGTTATTTAGTATAAGCTTTTGCATCTAAGATGAAGGAGAATTTTTGGCTTCCATTCCAAATAGTTATGAGGCGTGAGAAGTATTTCCAGCGAATAATTCATGTTTTTGTTGTCTTCAATCTTTTGTACCTACAAAAAATAATTTGGTGTAGTTTTTTCTCAGTAGTCTGTCGACTCTAATACCATGTAAATGTGTTGAACCTGCACAAAATAGATCTAGCTATAAAATACTACACACATTTGCAGAGAGAAATTGAGAAAGAATAAGCAAGATAGAAAGAATGGAAGAATTCTCATTAATCGTATTCCACACTCAAAGAGTGAATAAATTACAATAGATATAGGATACATGAGTAACTAACGAGCCATAGTGGTGGTCTAGATTGATCCAGACACACACCAACAGTTAAAAGAGTAAACTTCCACCTAGTCTAGTCTCTCAGGTAGTTACAAGAGTGAACTGCCACCTAACTGAGTTAACTAGTCAACTAGTCTTCAATTAACTGACTGAACAAAGAGTAGTGAGTTGGTGATGATCTCAATGTCGCATGGTGACAAAACCAATGCAACATCTAAACTCAACTCAACTAGTCAAACTGAAGTGTTAACTGAAAGAGAATATTCTCGAGCTGGAATATTCTCTCCTAAAATATAGGAGACTGGATAATGACTAATTATGACTAATAAACAATGAATAACCTTAGGAAAAATAAATCCTAGGTGTGTGTGAAGTAACTCCAACAATATGAGCTTGCCTTTGGTGGAGGATTGAAGTGGTGGAAGCCTAGCTGGAAGGGACTTAATTTCTTGGTTCTGAACCGTGCCAGCACGAAAGTTTGTAATTCATTCACTTCTGTTGATTAAATTTTAATAGAAATACTCTTTTCTCGTCCAATTAATAAATTGAAAATATTTGAATTGTTATTACATAGGAATATTTTTTATGAATGTTGATGGATTATGCTATTGAATGTTCTAACATTTTTTAATATCACCATAGGCTTGTGTTTCTTGATTGTTGAGGACAAGTTGCAGGTGTATTGTTTTGAGTCAAGTTCTCAACGATGGACTTCCTTGAATGCCCAGATGAGGTCGAATATTTATCTTGTCTTGTTAGCATATTTGTTTATATAACATACCTGATGTTAGAGTTTATTTCTATAATCATTTCTGTCTATTTTGGTTTACCCCTAGCCATAGAGATGTTTTCCTCGTAACAAAATTGGTGACCATACTGGGGATATAATATTGTTTTTAAGGTTTGGAGTATCGTTCTCCTTTGATTTCTATCGTTTATATTGATTTTCTTGTCATTTGACTGCTTGAAAGCCTTTGTTCATTCCTAGTCTGAGTTTCTTAGCCTTCTCCTTAGCCTGGTTGTGTTTTAACACATATACATGGGTTTTTACCTCACAGTCATGTACATATGCGTGATGTCCTTATGAAAGAGGTGTATATATGTGATTTTCTCTTGAACAATTGTGTACATCATCCTTTTCTGCTTGGTTGTTGGGTTTGATGTTTGCTGGGTAATTTTTATGGTTGTTGAGTCTTCTTGGGTCTCTATTATGATTGTTAAGTGTCTGTGGAATGATAGGAAACCTTTCTTTGGTTGAAGTTTTGGGTGGTGCCTTTATCATCATCCTTTACATTTGATTGTCCTTGCATCTTGGGTTGGGTGTTTTCTCCTTGATATTTTTCTTGGTTTGTCTCTATTTACATACAGTAGAATGTTAATATCAAGTTGTTGTTCAGTCCTTGCATTTTCATTTTTTAATATTGAAAATACAGAAATATTAGGCATTTTTCATTGTAGGCATTTGATCTTTTGGCTCCTTATCATTGATCTTAGAACATATATAGAAAGATTGCATCTTATTTGGAATTTCATAACTAAATTGAAAATTGCATTTTGAAAAGCTTATCAGTTATTGAGAATAGAAGTTAGGACTTTTAATTTTATCCATATTCATTTATTTTACTTGATGATTCATAACATCATTAGTTTCACGACCGTACCTTTCTTGAGTAAGCAAGACCACTAAAATCAATGTTGATAATTTAAAATTGATTAGGAACGATTTTATTTTCTAGGGTGCACAAACTAGCTTAGGATTTGGAGACTTGGAATAATATTTTGTGAGTAAACTTCTCCAAGGATATTAAATCAACATATCTGTCTGACTAAGGGAGTGGTGAAATCCATTGTATAATTTGTGACATCAGGGGGCTTTGCTTACACCAGAGTTAAGCATGAGGTCATGTGATTTTGGTTGAAGGGATATCCCCCCAATACCTTCTTAGCATCAGATATATTTATGAGGATCTATTTGTATATGGGGATCTTGCTAGTAGCTTTACCTTTGTGAGAGGTAATTATTTCTAGGTTCCAAGATTTGTTACCCTTCCCATATGGTGGACCTGACTTACGACTATTCACTTGAACATTGGTTATATCATGGTTTCTTAGTTTCTTGAAATAGGTACCACATAGGTTACTTGCAGGGGTTATTATGCAAGTACCCTAGGTCAGATAACGGTCGGACATCACACATCCTTTATGAAGGATTACCTCTACGAGGGGATCTGACTGATTAGTAGTTAAGCCCACGAGGGCCCTTATAACTAATTCTTATACCTTTGATCTTTAGCAGGGAGTCTCAGGCCCCTCTTGGGTGAGACATACCTACTTTATGGAGGGAAGCCCCTTTCAGCCACTTTATCTTGTTTGTGTGCATATTGGCTTTTTGTTTTATTTTGGTGTTCTCTTTGATTACTGGTTGGCTTTAAGATTTATTTTTTGTATCTCGAGTCTTGAGTCATTGTGGATCCAGACAAGATTTCCCGCAGGTCTCGCCGCTTGTTACCATTACCACCACATATTGACTCATTGGCTTCTAAAATGCATAAAGTTATCAATTGTGGTACACACACCTCCACTTATCAGACTTGTGATCATACAAGGGTGAGTACTGAATTGAGTCAAAAAGGTATTGAGAGTCCTTCAACTCCCATACCTAATATAGTTAATAGTACTCGTTCGACACCATCAACCACAATGGTTGTAGTGCTGGAGGTGCCTATCATCACCCCTATCCGTCCTATAGTGAATACTCAACCTATAGCCATGAACCCTTTTGGGTCCCTTTGTCACTTGTTGAGCTATAATTTCCAGTCCTTCCCTATGGCCTCTAGTCCTTTTTATTATGGTATGTTGAATTTCACATCACAATTTTCAACCTCCATCCCAACATCTAGTCTGAATACTAGTATTGGACTTGGGGGAAGAGCTCCTCCTCATACTTCATTTTCATTTGGTGGTACCCATGTCCAAAAAATGACTCCTATAGTTGGAGGATTTCCTCCTTTTAACCTCAGATCTAATCATGTTCCTAATGCTTCTAGATGGAGTAACCAACCTGGTGGAAAAGATACTACTTATGGTCTATCCTTTACACCCACCTCCTATGTACCGATTCTGACCAACAAGTTTTGCATGACGAATCCACCTTTATTTACCAGATTCACACCTAGAGGAGGTCAGTTTCATTCCTTGGGAAACCCCCAACCTGGAGCCACTCTAGATGGGGGCAGTTTTTACAAACCTCACCAGAATATTCCTACTAGAATGGTGCCCAAACAACCCCTCATGAATCAGTTCAAAGGAGGGTCTTACAATCCCCTATAGGGCCATGGTGCTTACTAGAACCCTGGATGGGCTGAGATTTGCCAACAACAATCTTTCCAGGGAACTTGGGGATTTATGCCACAACCCCATCTCCCTTTTCTATCCATGCTCAATCTTTTAGACTTGTCTAAGTTAATGAATTATCCTATGTGTCATGATCCTACATGGCCCCCCGTCCCGACCAAGCTTCCTTCAGATATTCCAAAATTCGAAGGAAAGAATGGTGAATATCTTGGTGATCACGTTACTACTTTTCACCTTTGGTTCTCTTCAAATTACCTTAACAATGATTCTATTCGGTTAATATTGTCTCAACGAACCCTCATGCGGGTGTTCACAAAATGGTGTATCAAGCTACCTAGGGGGGCATACAAAACCTTTAATCAGATGGTCTTAGTCTTCCTTGATGACCTCCAATTGTCAGTTTGTTATGATGTTTCCTTAGAACTTTTGTCAACCTTACGTCAGGACAAAGCCACTCATATATCGGATCACATCTAGGAGTAGCATAGACCAAAAAGTTTGATCAAGACCTGCATAGCCTTGAAATTCCTGCTAGAGTGGTTCCTCAAGTCTCTACTACCTTATATTTCAAAGTATGTTTCAACATTTGGGGTTACATATGAGGAAGAAGAAATTTTTAAATCCTTGTAGTTATATATTATATATGATCAGTCTCGTATGTTATACGATATTCTTCTAGATGCACTGAGGTCAAATTATGACCCTAGAAAAAATCTTGGGCCTCATGTTGATGGCATTGTAGGCTCAACCAATGTGAAATCTACAGACTCGGTGACAAGCCATTTTAAAGAGTTGTCTCCAAACCAGTATGTAGGAGGGCCAAATTTGTTTGTGTCCCCCACTCCCACTCAGTCGACGAATGTATTGTATGTGAAATCGTCAACCAACCTGAATGGTAACTAGCAACCAGGAGGGAATAACAAGAAAGGATGTAATAATAATCGTACGGGTGGGAAGAATAATAATAAAATTAAGTACAATGGTAATAATGAGAATTTGAATAGTAATGTTGGTGAGGGAAAGAGAGAAAGGTGGAAGGTAAAGTTTCCCTGCAAGATTTGCACATATGACCACCTTACCAATTTACTCCCCAAATGTTTTGAAACTATGAGGCTTTTATCTCTACCGCCTGTTGTGATGACTAATCATTTTCCACATAATCAACACATGGCCTTGAGCTCCTCGAATTCCTGAAATGAGGCGAGTGGGAGTCAAAAACCATCGACACAAGATGGTGATTTTTTATGCATCAATATGGTTAATCTGAGGTTAATGTAGCCAATCGGTCTCGTGATTAGAGTTCTCCGCAGATTGTTGTTGGTATAGAGTCTCCCCCTCCTTTGGAAACACCCTTACAGATCAAAAAAACAGAGGCCCTGCCTCATATTTTGAAAGGATTACTCAAGTGCTCTACCCACAATCCTAATGCTAGAGCTCCCTAAAATTACTCTATTGTTGAGGATTTAGGTCAAACCCCTTGTGCGATGTCATCTCTGGAGGTACTCTAGACGTGTCCTTCATAGAGGAATGCCTTGGTATCTGTGTTAGGAGGTCTAGATCCATGTGGCTCTAAATTTATCAAGTTTGACGTCACAGATGTGAAGCCTCTCTTTCCTTACCATGTGGCATTCCAAATCCATGTGGTTTACTGAAAGTATACCATCAAGCATATTGTTGTTGATAAAGGTGATGCAACATGTGTGATGTCCTTGGTCTATTGGAAATCCCTTGGATCTCTAACCCTTTCTTAGTCTCTAACCATGTTGACTACTTTTGACGGTTGTTCCTTCCACCCTCATAGTATTCTTCCTACCTTTCCTCTCCAGTTAGGTAGGAAGACGGTAGAGGTGGATGTCGAGGTGGTTGATGCACCCCTCAACTATAACTTGCTACTAGGACGCAATTGGACTTATGTTATGACTACAATCGTATCATCCATATTCCACACTCTTTGTTTTCCTTGTGATGGGAAGAGAGTGATGATCCACCAGTTGTCCTTTGCATATGCTATCTCGAATGCATATGTTGGACTGTCGATCCCCGTGATTGAAAATTCTCAGTAGAAAATTGAAAATATCAATGTCATAATGTATTCACCCCTTATGGGTACCTTCGACTTCATCGCACTGGTTCATCATATATATGCCATGTCCACTAGGCCTGCTTCATCAAATAGGTCCATTCCTTTACGCACTTCATATTTTAATGATCCTTGAACCCTACCCTCCTCCAATGCATCTTGTGAATGTCATTCACATGCTGAAATTTCCATGCCACTATCAACAACAAAAATAGTGTATCAAGTTGTTCTTCACTCTTTCGTCGCTCTGGATCCTGTTATCTCATAAACAGATGAGGAGGATCCTGTACTAGATCTCATATTGGCCACTTCATCATATTTTTTACATGACTTCCTTGATGAGACTTTACCTTCATATGAATAAATCATATAGGCCATGAATGGTTATGACATGCCATGGGATGATATGCATCATTGCTCTAATTTTATCCTAGAGATTTCCAAAATCGAACAAGATAATTTTAGATCTACTTTGAGTGAGATAGTCGGTCACGCCATAGTGCCACTTGATAAGCATGACATTTATGCCAAAGGAAACATGGTGAGTATATCTCCTATTGTCTTGATCGATATGCAATATTGACAATGTATACATTGGTGCATATTGTTCGCAAGACAAAATTCTAATCTACATCGATCTCTTCAAGGAATTTTGTGATGTATTCACTTGTTCATATGAAGATATTCTAGGAATTGACCCTCAAATTATTGAGCATGGAATTAAAACCTACCCGGATGCCAAACCTATTCAAAAACCAATTAGAGTTGTCAATCCTAGGAAGGCCCCTGCTATTAAGGAAGAGGTAGAGAAACTACTTAATGCTAGATTTATCTACCCGGTTCCCTTGACTGAGTGGGTATCCAACCCTGTTCTTGCCAATAAAAAGCAAGGAACCATCCACGTATGCATGGATTTCATGACCTAAACAAAGCCTGTCTGAAAGACAACTTCTTGACACCCTTCATCAATCATATTCTCGATGAATTTGCGAGAAGAGAAGATTTTCTTTCATGGACAGATTTTTTTGGATATAACCAAATTTAGATTAAACCCAAGGACCAACATAAGACAATATTTATTTTCCCTTGGTGTACTTTTTCATACCAGAAGATTCCTTTCAACCTTAAGAATGCCATAGAAACTTTCCAACATGTTATGACCTTCACATTTCACGATCTCAAGCACATAATCGAATCTTATCTCAACGATATTGTTTCTCACTCTCGTAAGAGAGTGGATCACCCTAAGCACCTTCGACTATTCTTCGAAATATGTTTCCATTATCAAATTCATTTGAACCCTCATAAATGCATCTTTTATGTTAGGTCAGATTGACTTCTAGGATTTTTAGTCTTTGAGAATGGAATCATGGTAGATCTGTTAAAGGTTGAGGCTATACGTTGATTGCATCCCTCACGCACTATTCTTCAACTTCAAGGTTTACAAGGAAAAGGTAACTTTTTATGATGGTTTATAGTGAACTATTTCAATATTAATAAGGGTTTCATGCATCTCTTGAATAAGGAAACTCCTTTTATCTAGGATGAGCGAGCCCAGGAATCCTTTGATTCTTTGAAGAAATCCTTGGTATCTATGCCTTTGTTGAAGTCTCGAGACTATAGTAGAGATTACTTGATTTATGTCTCCGTGTCGAAAGAGACAAATGGTATGGTGTTGGTTCAGGAGGATGATGATATTAGTGAGCACATCATTTACTATCTTAGTCGAAACTTGGTCAGCCCTGAACTCAAGTATTCTCATAGATTTGGTTGTCGTCCATGCAGTCCAATGATTATGAAAATATATATTGCCTTGAAAAACTATTGTGTTTGTCGATGTCAATCCATTTCAATACATCCTTACTAGGTGTATCATAGGGGGAAAGTACAATAAATGGATTGTCATTATATAAGAATCCGATCTTGATTTTGCTTTTGCGAAGTCTAAAAAATCACTAGTTTTTGAGTTAATATCCGACTTCCCTCGATTAGATGAGGACGTTATTCATGTTGATTCATTTGCGGATGAAATTTTTTTCCTTTTCTCGTTGTCAGACCCCTGGTATGTAGATATTGTTCTCTATCTTCAAACTTTGAAGTTCCCTCAGCATATGTCGCGAGATGATCAACGATGCATACGATACCAAGCTAAGAATTATCTTATTATCGGCGGCACTCTATATCATCAAGGGGTAGAAAATATCATATGTCATTGTTTAACTCATGAAGAAGTTGAGTCTGTTCTAAACAATTTCCACAATGGTGCTTGTGGTGGTCATCTATCCGGGCTTGCGACAACCCATAGAATTTTGCAAGACGGTTATTTTTGGGCATCTATATTTAAATATTGCATCGAATCAATTAAGAAGTGTCACCCCTACTAGGTTTTCCCTCGAAAATGTTCTCACATCCATCCCCTCTCCATCCAGTCATTACTGTCGGTCCCTTCACCAAGTGGGGGGTGGACATTGTGGATTGCAACCCAACTTCAGTTGCAGGGAATAAGAACATGCTCATGGACGTAGACTACTTTACTAAGTGGTTTGAGACCATGCCTATAGTTAAATATGATGGTAATACTATGAACTTCTTCGTATTCAATCAAATTATAGCTAGGTTCAGAATCTCAAGTGATATTGTCACTGATCATGGAAGCCACTTTCAGAATGAAATGATGAAAGAAACAACATCAAAATTGGGGTTTAAGCATGGTCATTATTTCCCTTAGTACCCCAAGAAGAATGGACAAGTAGAGGTCATAAACAAGTCTCTCAAGACCATTTTATAGAAAACTGTCAGCTAGAGAAAATCCTATCAACATATCATGCTTTATCCAACACTTTGGGCATATCGAACCTCAGTCAAGACTTCCACCAGTTTTTATACTTTCTAGTTAGTGCACGGTGTGGAGACAATATTACCTATTTAATTTGAAATACCTTCATTTATATTGGCAATTACACTCCTACCTGAGACTTCCAATCTCGAACAATGACTCGTACACTTAGAGAGTCTAGATGAGCAGTGTCAAGACACCTCTACGACTATGGAAGAAAATAAAAGACGTGTCAAGGTATAATATGATAAGTCTGTCTATCCTCGGTAGTACACTGAGGGTGACTTGGTACTTCTATATGATCAATCCAAATGTTAGGGACCTAACCCCTCAAGTAGATAGAACAATATATTCGGATGTAATAGAGGTCAATATCAA
This sequence comes from Picea engelmannii, assembly GCA_009831015.1. Lineage (NCBI taxonomy): Eukaryota > Viridiplantae > Streptophyta > Pinopsida > Pinales > Pinaceae > Picea > Picea engelmannii. Next base: position 538,247 of record ML782051.1, read on the forward strand.
TAAGGCCTTGCAATAAGGTATAATAAGTCTAATGTAAGAAGACCTAATAGAATCTTCCGCTTCTAGAAGGATATTCCTCTAGATGGTTCTTTTGATAGACATATTTATTATAAATAAGAGTCAAGGGTATGAGAACCATAGCTTGGATATTATTGTAATAGAGATTTTCTCGAATGGAGGTTTCCCCCTCGAAGAGGCAAGTGAACATTGCTCTCAGAATCAAAGTGCTCTTTCTGGTGTTATTTTGATATAATTTCAATGTTATTGTGGTGTTGTTCTCATTATATTATTGTTTATCTGTCATTTCTAGCATTTTATTTATGTTCTTCATACTTTTTATATCTGGAATATTACCAGTGGTATCAGAGCACTTTCCTCAACAGAAAATTATGGGTTAATTTTTTTCAGGGTAGAGACATATTCCGATGTCATTAAGCTACAGAGATCTATTGTTACACACATAAACCCACCGTTGAGGGATTCATACACGCAAGAAATACAAGTGGTTCGTAAGCGCACATTGGTTGTCCACCCTTGTAACCCCTGTTGGTACCCTTTCGAGTGGTAGCGCATCATACATCACCTGTATACAAATCAACCTAGATTTCTTGAAGCCCTCTTTAGATAAACGGATCGACCACCTAACTTCTATAGTGTCACCAAGAACAACACTCAGGAAGAAAATATCTATTACCTAGGTATTCTGGTAGTACATATAATGGCACGGTCTATCCTCCTTAGTTGGTGCCCTATGATATTGGGATGAGTACTACTATTGGACCCCTCACATATATCAAAGAGATATAGCACAGGGAAAAACCTTGTTTGTAGAACCCTTGAATACCTAACCCTTGGGGAAGGAAATGCAACATAAAAAAGACAAGATCAATTTTCGCGCAACTATGTTTGAGTTTCCAAATCACTACACATTTCTTCCTGTTTAATAATTTGGGAATTTCATCAGTGTAGTATTCTTCAGACCAGAGTATAACTCTGCAGGTGTAAAGAAAAAAAAAAGTATGCAAAGTTTTGCACTATTATTTGAGACCTATTCCATTGTATTTATCTCTTCTCCCTTATCACATTCATACCTATCATTTTTCAGCAAATTTTTTGACCCCACCCCCCCTTTTCGGTTCCCTCATCATCATGGCCCATACCTATAATCGAGACTTGGAAGATTGCTTCAATACCTTGCAATCTAATTTCATTGATTCCCAACAAGAAGTGAGACAACTCAGTGCCAATATTTCCACCATCAATCAAAATATGCATTCCTCCATCATTGCATCAATAACTAAAATCAAAGAAGACCTCAAACAAGACATGACTACCCAGCTTGAATCTATCATTTCGATGATCTGCACCAAGCTGCATATCCCTACAGAAGCCCCTTTATCTGACCCACATTTGCATACCGAAGATGGAACTTCCTCTAATTCCCATAATTCGCATCCCCATCACTTTCAGCGTGACCTACGCCTTCCATGGGTGGATGTGACCAAATTTTATGGCTCAGATCCCACTGGTTGGGTAACTCAAATGCATCATTATTTCTCTTTGTATGACATTATAGATGATTTGGAAAAACTCTGCTATGGTGTTCTCCATCTAGATCAAGAACGTTGGCAATGGTGGCAATGGAGAAAAACTTCCCTTCAAGGGTATGTTGCTTGGACACACTTTGTGGCAAAGCTTTATGAACAATTTGACAATGACACTAACCATTTAGTCTATTTGACAAAGTTGAAACAATCTAGAATAGTGGAAGACTTTATAGCTTTTTTTGAGTGACTGGATTTTCATACAGAGGGCATATCTGATTCTTTTTTCCAAGAATGTTTTATCAGTGGCCTCAAGGATGAGATATATGCCCATGTCCTCATGCCTCAGCCTCAGAGTTGGGTGGAGGCTACTAAAAGAGATAACAATGCACAACAGGTTGTCTCTTCTCAAAACCATAAACCCTCATTTATTCCTTGCACTAAACCAGTAAATCCCACTACTCCTTTTTCTCCACTAAATTTCCAAAAATTTAAAAGGGATAAAATGGATGGATGCCAACTCAAATACCTTTGTTATAATTGTGATGACAAATATTTTTCAGGCCACAAGAGTAAGGAACAAAATATTTTTATGGCCATCTCAGAGGATATTTTGGAAGCGGATGTTCACTCTCCCCTTGTATCTGAGTCACCTGAACCCACTGACATAACCCCTCCCCCATACCCTCCCGAAGTAGAACCGATCATTTCCATAAATGATGTCACTGGCTTCTCTTCTCCCCAAACCCTCAAGCTAATTGGTTACATCAAGCATAGGAAGGTCATCATTCTTGTTGATAGTGGAAGCACCCATAATTTTATTCATCACCGCATTTCCCAAGAAACTCATTTCTATATCCATGTAGTCAATAATTTTCAAATCATGATTGCCAATGGTGGCTCCATGAAATGTGGAGGGCATTGTGAAAATGTGTGTCTCCAAATTGGTGATTACAACCTGAAATATCATATGTTTTCTATCGACATGGACAGTTGTGACATTGTGTTGGGTGTAAACTGGATAAGGACTTCATGTCCCATTCTCATGGATTTTAAGGAATTAACCATGCAATTATACTAGGAGGGAAAACAATATAAGTTCCAAGGAATCACCATTGGTTCACCTGAGATCATTAGCTCGCATCGCATGGGAAAACTTCTCAAAAAATGTCATTTTGGCGTTATTTCTCAACTCCATGCCATACAAGAAACTAAGACACCCTATGTGCCACAAGACCTCCAATCCATCCTCTCTAAACATCAAGTGGTATTTTCCACTCCCCAGGGACTCCCTCCTTCCTGTGGTTTTCATGATCATTCCATTCCCCTTGTACGATGAAGCATTCCTCCCAATATTTGTCCCTATCGTCACCCCTTTTCCCCAAAAAATGAAATTGAGAAAATGGTTCAAGAACTGCTTAACATAGGCATTATCCTCCCTAGTATGATCCCCTACTCTTCTCCTATGGTCATGGTCCTAAAGAAAGAATTCTCTTGGTGCATGTGTCCTAACTTCCGCGCCCTCAACAAACTCATCATTAAAGACCAATTTTCCATTCCTGTCATTGATGACCACTTGGATGAATGGAGTGGCATCCAGTTCTTTACTAAACTTGACTTTTTTCCTGGCTACCACCAGATACATATGAAAGAGGAAGACATTCCTAAGACTACCTTTAGAACTCATGAGGGACAATATGATTTTTTGGTAATGCCCTTTGGCTTGTCTATGTTCGACAACACATGTATTCCAACAGAGGACGAACACCTTCAATAACCACTCACATAACCAGATCAAAGATCAACACACCGATGTTTTCACGTGGTAAAACCCCTACGGGGAAACATCCACGTCCCCAGCCAATGCGGCCACTTGGAGTAGTTTATTAATGCAAAGAAAAATATTACAGAGAGATTTTACAAGAGAGTTTCTCACAATCGATCATCGGCAAATGACCCTCCATGCTCTTTAAATAGAGATAATGGACCAATTGGGTGTTAAGCCATGGATCAATGGCCATTAATATCGAGGAGAGTATGAACCATTGGATCACTCTATGTTGGGAACATATCGTGATCGTCGGATTTCCTAACTACAAATGCATACTTATGCATACTAAAGAAACACACTTTTACCTAACGACATATTAGACCAAGTAGATCTTAACTAACTCCTAAGTGTATAAATATCCTAACATCCCCCCTTAAGAACAACTTGGGATAGGATTGAAGGATTTACAATAATGACACAAATAGGAGAAGGAAGGAGGCATTAGAGCCTATCCCCCCGTAATGACAGCTTCCTGAACTCCTAACATAGATCGAAGTTTGGAAAACTTCGCTTCTGTAAGAGACTTTGTGAAAATTTCTGCAACTTGATCTTCTGTAGGGAAAAAGAGAACTTCAATAACTTGATAATGAATGAGCTTTCTGATGAAGTGCATGTGTAGCTTGATGTGTTTGTTGCGCTGATGTTGAACTGGGTCTTTGGCAAGCTTGATGGCACTTTGATTGTCACACCAAAGTCTGGTCAGATGTTGCTGCTGGAATCCAAACTTGGAAAGGATCTATCGAAGCCACAGGGCTTCCTGACTTGCATTTACCGCGTCTCGGTACTCTACTTATGCTAAAGAAAGTGCAGTAGCCTGTTGTTTCTTAGAGGCCCAAGTGACAGGTCCTGAACCAAGGCTAAAAACATAACCTGCAGTAGACTTCCGATCATAGGGGTCGCCAACCCAATCTGAATCAGTGAAACCAACCAATAAGGGATCCCCCCCTGAACTATAATGTATCCCAAACTGAACGGTACCACGAACATAGCGAACTATCCTTTTAGCTGCTTCTCGTGTTGAACGGGCCCATCTAGGAAGTGGTGGAACTGGTGCTTGTTCAGGTTCAAAGGAATCATCTGGAGGAATGTCAACAGGCAGAGGTGGATTTTCATCCTCACTGTCATCATCTGAAGAAGAATCCAGAATAGAAACAGAAGAAGGCACAACTTCCAAAGATGGCTCGCAGGCTGAAGAAGGCACACCCGCTGAATTAGGCTCGCAGGCCAAGAGATTTTCATCAAATTTAACATCTCTTCTAAGAATAATTTCATTACAATGTGGCTGAAGAAGTATATAACCTTTGACATCTTCAGAATAACCAACAAATATACACTTCTCACTTTTAGGCTGCAATGCTTTCCGTTTCTCATCAGGAATGTGATCCCATGCTATGCTGCCAAATACCCAGAAGTGACTTACATCTGGTTTAATTTTAGTCCAAGCTTCTTCCGGTGTTATATTTTTAAGAGCCTTTGTGGGAGTGTTATTGACTATGTAATTTGCACAGTTGATTGCTTCTGCCCAATACTGTAGACTTAATCCCTTAGATTGGATCATACAATTAGCCATTTCTTTTAATGTGTGGTTCTTTCTCTCAACAACACCATTTTGTTGTGGTGTATATGGAA
>ML782051.1:545142-593805 GCA_009831015.1 Picea engelmannii
AACTTTTTCAAAAAAAGTAACAAAAGAGAGACTTGAACTCAAGACCTCTTACTTAATAAGGCAAGTTTTAACCAACTGGTCTAGCAAAACATATTGTAATGTTCAGAAGGAGGATTGGAGGTGTTGTTGTTGTTGTTGTTGTTCTTGATGGCCTTGGAGAGCATGCTCCAAAAAAAATCTTTTCACACAAGAAAAAAATTTTGCTTCTCGATGACAACAAGGGTTAGATCTCGGTTAGCTTACCCGGAAGATGCACCTTTTCCTATTTGTGTATGATTTTCCAAGATCGCACAAGGTGCGGGGCAAAGAGCATACACAGATCTAAAAGAGTAGCAGCCCGGAAAAAAAAATACAAACCGAAATAAAATCAAAACTTTGCAAAAATTTAAAAATGCATATTCAGACTTTATACCTCCGGATTCTGACTGTAATGGCCGTATCTTGGGAAAACATAAACCTTTTCGAGTGAAACAAAAAGTGTTCCTGAATGAAAAGCATGCTCCAGACACAATGGAATAGTCCTTTCAGTCCATAAATGTACAGAAATGCCAGAAAATGGAGATGAGACAACTCGGCTTCACGATCTCGATCTACAACAGGAGCGGGTCTTCAAACAGGCTCTGATACCATGTTCGACAACACAGGTATTCCAACAGAGGACAAACACCTTCAGTAACCACTCAAATAACCAGATCAAAGATCAACACACTGATGTTTTCACGTGGTAAAACCCCTACGGGGAAACATCCATGGCCCCAGCCAATGCGGCCACTTGGAGCAGTTTATTAATGCAAAGAAAAAGATTACAGAGAGATTTTACAAGACTATTTCTCACAATCGATCATCGTAAAATGACCCTCCATGCTCTTTAAATAGAGATCATGGACCAATCGGTTGTTAAGCCACGGATCAATGGCCATTAAGATCGAGGAGAGTATGAATCGTCGGATCACTCTATGTCGGGAACATATCGTGACCGTCGGATTTCCTAACTACAAATGCATACCAATGCATACTAAAGAAACACACTTTTACCTAACGACATATTAGACTAAGTAGATCTTAACTAACTCCTAAGTGTCTAAATATCCTAACAAACTCATGAGGGACAATATGAGTTTTTGGTCATGCCCTTTGGCTTGTCTAATGCCCCCTCCACCTTCCAAAGCCTCATGAATCAGTCTTCCATCCTTTTCTTCATCATTTTGTCTTACTTTTCTTTGATGATATCCTCATCTATAGAAAAAATTGGACAAACCATATTTCTCATGTGGATTGAGTTCTCCATCTACTCTCTCAGCACCAACTTTTCCTGAAATAGTATAAATGTGCTTTTGGCACCTCGGAGGTCGAGTACTTGGGTCATCTTGTTGGCAAGGACGACATCGGGGTGGATTGTAAAAAGATTGAAGCTATGCAATACTGGCCTCACCCAAAGACTCTCAATATATTGCGTGGATTTCTGGGCTTAACGAGTTATTATCGTAAACCTGTTAAGAATTATGGAAAGATTCTGACACCTCTCACTGCACTCCTTAAAAAGAATTCTTTCACTTGGACTCCAACAACTGCTAAGTCTTTTCAAACCTTGAAGATGGCCATGTGCACCACTCCAGTCCTAGCCCTTCCTTATTTCACAAATACCTTTTTCCTTGAATGTGATGCTTTAGGGAAAGGAATTGGCATTGTCCTTATGTAAGAGGGTCGACCTTTGGACTTTACCAGCAAAAACCTGTCTGAATGAAATTTGGGCAAATCAATCTATGAAAATGAAATGTTGTCTATTATGCAATCTCTTGATATGTGGTGCCCTTATCTATTAGGGAAATTCTTCCAAATTATGACGGATCATAAAATCCTCAAGTATTTTATGGAACAATGCATTTCCTCCCCAGAGAAACAAAAATGGGTTACTAAGCTCTTTGGATATGATTATGAGATCATTTACAAGAAATTCAAAGACAATGTGGTTGCGGATGCACTTTCTCGAAAATATGAAGATGAAGGATCCCTTTTTCTCTCTCCTTCATTCTACCAGATTGGCTTGAAGTCATTTGTTAGGAATGGCTACACAATCCTAAAAATTTGCATCTGATACAACAATTGCAGTCCAATTCTCCAGTTTCCCTAGGGTACTCTTGTATTTATGATAAGATTCTATATAAAGGCCATTTTTATTTAAGTAAATAGTAAAAAATTAAATCCATGGTACTTTCTGAGCTTCATGCTATACCCATAGTTGAGCACTCTGGGTTTACCAAAACCTATGACAGGGTCAAACATTCTTTTCTTGGGAGGGTATGAGACAAGAATTTCATAATTTTGTAGCTGAATGTGATTTGTGTCAATGCAACAAGGGAGAAAGAGTCAAATCTCATGGAACACTACAATTGCTTCCGATTCCACCTGCTATTGGAGGGATATCTCTATGGATTGTATTACAGGCTTACCTAAATCAAGAAATAAATCAGTCATCATGGTGGTAGTGGATCTCCTTTCCAAGTATGCTCATTTATGTGCTCTTCAACACCCATTTACAACATCCACTGTGGCTCAACATTTCATGGATCAGGTCTTCAAGCTTCATGGCATGCCACATTCTATTGTTTCTGATTGCGACCCACTTTCACGAGCAATTTTTGGCAAGAATTGTTCAAGCTACAAGGCACCCAATTGCATATCAACACAACTTATCATCCCCAGACTAATGGTCAAACTGAAGTTGTCAATAAGTGTTTGGAAACATATTTGAGGTGTTTTTCATCAAAAAATAAAAATAAGTGGGTTCAATGGTTACCCCTAGCTGAATGGTGGTACAACGCTTCATACCATACAACTACCCACATGACTCCTTTTGAAGCGGTATATGGACAAAATACACCATCTATTATCTCATATTTACCAAGGTATCAAAGGTCCAGATGATTGACCAAACGCTTACAACTCAAGAGGCTATTCTCCATACTCTCAAAGATAATTTGGTCATGGCCCAGAATCACATGAAGAAACAAGAAAATCAAGGTCACTCTGAACGTCAAATTGTAGAAGGGGATCAAGTGTTTCTTTGACTACAACCTTACAAGAAAAATTCCCTTAAGGCTGACCATTGTCAGAAGCTGGAGCCCAAATTTTATGGTCCTTATACCATTCTCAAGCTTGTGGGATAGGTGGCCTATCAGTTAGATTTTCCCAGTCATTCTAAGCTACATCCTATTTTTCATGTTTCATGCTTAAATAAGGTGATTGGAACTAAGTGCCAAACTCAAACCAACATTCCCGAGTTGGATGAATAAGGATCCATATGGATACAACCACAAGCAAATTTGGACTAGTGTGAGCATCGCTTGCGTTAGCGAACCATCGAGGAAGTGTTAGTCCAATGGAAAGATACAACTCCAGTAGATGCCACTTGGGAACCATCTACCATTCTTGAGAAATTTCCACATCTTAATCCTTGAGGACAAGGTTGTTTTTAAGGGGGAGGACATGTTAGGGACTTAACCCCTCGAGTAGATAGAACAATATATTTGGATGTAATAAAGGTCAATATTAATAAGGACTTGCAATAAGGTAGAATAAGTCAAATGTAAGAAGACCTAATAAAAGCTTCCGCTTCTAGAAGGATCTTCCTCTAGATGGTTCTTTTGATAGACATATTTATTATAAATATGAGTCGAGGGTATGAGAACCTTAGCTTGGATATTATTGTAATAGAGATATGCTTGAATGGAGGTTTCCCCCTCAAAGAGGCAAGTGAACATTTCTCTCAAAATCAAAGTGCTCTTTTTGGTGTTATTCTGATATCATTTTAGTGTTATTGTGGTATTGTTTTGGTTATATTGTTGTTTATCTTCCATTTCTAGCATTTTATTTATGTTCTACATAATTTTTATATCTAGAATATTACACCAAAGAACCACTGGGGGAAGGTGAGTTCAAACCCATGTGGCATGGTCCCTATATTGTGCAATGTGTCTTAGAAAAAGGATCCTATGAATTAGAATATTATGAAGGGAACATGTTGGTTGAGCCTAGGAATGGGCTCTATTTGAAAAGATATTACGCTTGAGCCCCAATATTGGGCGTAACTCTTTGTATACTAATGTATTTTAGTGTATATATCTTTTCTCTTTATTTTTATCTTCAACTGTCTTATCAATTTTTCCCTTGGTTGGAATATGTCAGTGGAGTCTTTGGTCTACTTAGGATTCTCAGACGAGGTGAGTTGTCATACACATAACTTGGCTTCCATGACATGGGTTGTTTACTCACCCAAGGGTCTATTGGTGTCTTTAGGTGACGTTTTCCTAGGGCCATCCATGAATAATGTGGATGAATATAACGTCATTATAGAACTTTTGTGTGATTCCATTTCATAGGGTATTCACTCATTAGAAGTTCTCCTAGACTCCCAGTTAGTAGTGTGTCATCTGAACGACAATTACCATGTGTGTGAACCTACTCTACTCCGACGATTCATATGGGTACGGATTTTAGAACAAAATTTTGATTTTATTACTTATGATCACATACCTAGAAGTTCTAATTATGTATCTGATGCATATGATAATTTTTTGTTAAATTGGCATTTGTCACATAATTAAAGAAAACAAAACATTTTTATCAATGTACACATTGTAACATAAGTAAAGTCGAAGATCAATGTTTATATATATATATATATATATATATATATTTCATATCTCCAAAAAATATGATGTTGTAGTACAAAATTGGGGTTGACACCCTAAAAAATACATATACAACATATCATACAACAACCATGACATCTATGCATGTGGTGCCGGATGAGTGTCATGATAGCAGACTATGGCATTTGCGAGACGCTGAAAGAGTCACACCCAAGCACGGGGAACACTTACCACCTTTCACTACATAGCCTCCGACAGATCCTCCACCTGAACAATGGGAATCCTCTGCGTCAAATGAGACAGGTTTACCTGCATGTTTTGAAGAACTCTGTCTACATCCCCTCCCATTGCCTCATCTACTCTGTGCCTCCAAAAATGCTGAGGAATTCCATCCTGTCATTGTGGACCTACATGTCCATCACATACATGTTTAATTAATACTTGAAATCATCCAAAAATATTTTTTCTTTCTTATACAAAAATACAAAAAAAATTAAATATTAAAAAAATTGTGGTATACCTATGTCTCCATAGGTGGAACCCGGTGGTAATGACATGTATGGATCTCGTCTGAAGTCAATCCCTGCATAAGGGTAGTCATATAGATCTATCACCTGTCGACTCCACTAGAATAAAAAGTCATCATTGTAGGGTGTTGGCACCCTACCAACCCCCTGCGGCCTCATCACCTCGGTCCACCATGCCATGGTTGGATCGTGAGGTCCATGTAGAATAATATCAACTCTAAGGCCCAATCCTAGAACCTGCTCGAAGAAAAAAATACAAAGGATAGAAGTGAACCCAGAGTTCCTCTTTCTACTCAGTTTGCAGTCTCTTAGCTAGTTCTTCATGTTGGGCAGCAGTGAGGTGCACCATTTGTACACTATGGATGGTAATCACACCACTGAATATAAAATAAGTGGTCTCGATTCCTAGTACAAAGAGGTCAACCATGTGATCTGTGTCAAAACTAGGACAACAATCTTGATGCTCATATTGTTGATCACTCTGATTTGGAGTTGGCTCCCTACCTTCTCAGTCCCTACAATGCAATGAGTGGCTATGTAATCCTTGATATTCATTCCACTCCGAGCTCCCTGGGATTTGAGTTTGTCCACATCACACCAGGACAACTATCCTGTCAAGAAGTATATGTCCTCCACTTCAATCCTTAATGGTTTTTCATCACAGTTGAAGGTCTCACTATTCGGATCCCAGTACTTCACAAGCACCTGAATCAGTCTCACTTGAGCTCTCATACCTTTAAGATCCCAAAACTTGTATAGCCCACATCTTTTTAAGGCCATTTGGGCCCCTGGATCGCTCTCCACTATAGCATCCACCTCTTCATGGTCTCTTTCTCTCCACTCTAGCACCATCCTGCAAGATTCAAACCCTTTTTTGAGTTAGCAACATGTAAAAAACCTTATCCATAGAGATATAATCGAGATATAGTGTACACAGTCGCATATAGTGTTACTTATATGCTGGCTATTTTTCAAACAACCGTGTATAGGTATGTGTATATGTGATCCAATGAAATGTAGCCCACGTACACCGTAGTCTTGAAGTTGTTCTCTAAATAACTTAAAAAATGAGGCCTAATTTCAAATTTTAATCCATTGAAAATAGAGAGGAGAGTAAGATGAATTACCTAGTCCAGACGGTATTCACTTCCATCACTCGTAGCTCCCACAATCAACAGTGGAAATTTGGAGGCAATTTGGTCCAAAATGCACTATTTGGGTAAAAAATACAAATGGTATAGTAAAATTGGTTTTTTTTACTATTTATAAAAAAAAATTACCCACTTTACATAGTTTTGTACAATATTTTGGACTAATGGACTAATACAATAGTGGATGGAGTTGGTTTTGGTATTTTTATCCAGGGATTCTTATGGTTTTGAGCGCCATGTCAGTCATTCATAAATTTGGACAGGTATTTTCGTCGCCCACAATATAAGATAGGTATCCAATCCATCATGCACACTTGCATCATCCTATGACTACAAATCATATGACTTAGGTATGAACCCATTTCATATCGACACATAACCTTCTATATGCAACTAGAAGTATCATTATTGAATGGTAGAGACTTACCAAACATGGGTACCCTAGTTAGATCCCCTGCTTCATTTGGTAACCATGCAGAGATTTTTGTCTGTAGGACTCAGAGTCCCTTATAGATAATACATAACTTTATCTTTGAGCCTCATTTATTAATCATAAACATGTTTACCTATACCTACAGAACTCCCAATGAGTCTGATTTAAGATCTTTTTTTACTCTCTCAAAAAGCGAAAAGATTGTTGAGTGAACTTGTCTCTTTCACACTCGTAAATTGGATTTGAAAGGATGCCTATTTGGTGCAATTTTATCCCTTTTTAAAACCAAGTAGACTAATATTAAGAAAAGGGAATTTTTTTGGCGTTAAGTTGTAATTGCATATCATTCTCTTTATTGTAGTATTAAGCCTATTGTCGGTTCTCGCTTTTGCATTATAATCCTTTCACCTCAATAGTTTGTATCATCACCCAAGTGGAGCCTTGTTTATATCCTTTGAATCTTGACACCCTATACCCAAGAGGAAACATTCCCCCGAGTGTGCATCTCCTTCATGTACCTCCTTGCATTGAGCACATGTATGTTCCACTACTGGAACTAGATTGCTTCCTTGTGACACTCGTTTCCTCCTTTGTATCATAACATTCATTTGACTATGAAAAAACAAAAAAATATGGGTGGGAAAGGAATATTATCTTATATTGGCAGAAATTGTGTCACCTTTGAACATAGCACAACATTTTTTAGTCTACTTCTCATCAAAATTCAGGGTTTAGCATTGTTACGAGGAAAATCTCTTTATGGCTAGGGTAAAACACAACAGACGAAAATGAATGTAGAAATCAACTATATCCCAAACATATGCTATATAAACCAATATGAAAGAGAAATAATAAAGAGGCCTACCTTGTCCAGATGTTCTATGAATTCCACTGTTGAGCACTCTGACCCAAATCTATATACCTGCAACAAGTTCTCAACAAACAAGCACAACAAGAATACTGTGATAATATAAAATGTTAGCGCATTAGATAGCATAATACATTAATAAACATGACAAATATTCCCATGGAATAATAATTCAATATATTTGCAAGATATCAATTGGACGGTAAAAGATTATTTATATTAATAAATGATTAGTAGAAGTGAAAATGTTACAGACTTCCGTGTCGTCACATTTCAAAATAAAGAAACTAAGTTCCTTCTAGCTGGGCCTCCACCACTTCAATCCTCCACCAAAGGGAAACTCATAAGAGAGGAACAATGAGGTTCTCAATCAATGAGGGAAGAGCTTGGGGGCTGAACATTGTGTTCAGACTTAAAGGACAAATAGATGCAGATTCAATATGAAGTAAATAATTTCTCCAGAGTAACTTTTCTCTCAAAGTTGAATTCTTTCTCCTTTTCCATAGCTTAGAATTGACCCATTTATATCCTTCAAAATGGAATTGAAGGGGCGAGTCAGAATGTTTCCACTATATGGAAGGCCAAGTATTAGAGGTCTCCTATCATGACATGGAAACCTGGCATTTAATTTTCATTTTCTGTCACAAATCCCAATGTACGCGGGCTATAGTGGAGTAGCCTACGTATACACATGTTGTATAGTGTGCAAGATGCATACAAGTGGAAAAAATTATATTTTTGGCTCTGGATCTTACAAATAGGGATGATAAGTCTGCATATGGAAATGGATTAAGGCCCTCTTTGCAAGATTTCATAGGGGGAGGAAAATATTCCTATAAGAATCATGACCTTAGGAAGTTGAGCTCGTTATGTAGAGTTTACTCCCCCGACTGGTTACTCTTCCAGTCCCTATGGAGAGTTTGATTGATGCCTCCTTCATCTCAAATTTTCATCATTGAGTCTATGCTACCAGAGTCTTCCATATGTCTCATTCTCTTGTTCAAAGGATGTTTATCAACCTCTGTCAACCATTCATTAGAAATATTAACTTTACATGTTGGTAATACCCTCGGTGTGTCTCAAAATCACATGAAGTTTTAGTCCTATTGTGTACCCTGGTCATACTTTTATCATTGGTAGATAACCTTGAACCCTTCAGTCGACATTTCATCATTGGTCGCTATCTGGGTGGTTTCCCTTGTGTTTGACGGTAAGAAATCTATTCACACATAGGGTTTCATGCAGTTTCTTGGATTCCATTTGTCTTATTGGTGGTTTCCTCTCATTTTTCATCAGTTTTCCTTATTGGTTGCTATTTATAGGGTATTTTCAAGTACCACTTGCATTTGGCACACATGAAAGATGCACAGGGTCATTGGTTTGTGAACATGTTCTTCATCCAATTTCCTCCAAATCATTAAGCTCCTTCTTTTTACCTTGTGTTGAATGATGAGAGATGCCTCAATGATCTCGTTTTAGAGGGTCTCCTTCCATTGACTTCAAATCATCTACTCTGGAGAAGAGACCTAGAGTCTTATGAGTACTTAGAGGATTGCAGTCATTAGTGGCAAGTTCTCCCACCATCGACATTTGGGAATACCTCAATGTCTTATGAAGGATGGATTCTTCAAGTGTTCAACCCCTACACATTTATTCACACGTGTAAGAATGTACTTGGTGCCTTGATACCTACTTTCATTATTGGTAGGTTGTCTCATGCTTGTTAATGATATAACTTAATGACCAATAATCAAACAAAGTCTCATTGTGTTCAACCTCAAATCCTTTATTCACACGATGAAGAATTGAACCTTTGGCATATTTTGTAGACGACTTGAAGAAATCAGTTCATAGTCGCAGCTTTCCTAAGATGTTTCTATATTTCATTGGACCAGTACCCATTTGACTTCAGTGATCATGGGAGATCAGATTGTACTCTATTGTATATAGAAATCTGCAGATTTATTTTGAGACTGGTTTTACTGGGCCTTGTTTGTGACTATGATAGCCTTTGGCATGTAGCCACCTTTGTATTTCCTATTCATGTCCATGAAAAACTCTTTGGTATATTTTCACATGGATATACAGTGTAATGAAAATTGGCATGCATGTGCGCAAAGTTAGTGCACATTGTAATATCCTCATGAGCAACTAGTTCATCTAGATGGGTCTCCATTACTCTGCTTCTGGGTATTATAATGTATTTAATCCATTGAAGATAATCCTATGACCTCACACATTAGGGGGAATCTGTTATAGAAAAATTTTCCTCACCTTATGCAAATTTTCTCGGAAGGCCTTTTTCCATTTCCCTATGTAGACTTGAAGTCCCCTTTTGCAAATCCCAGAGATAAAAACAATATTTTTCCACATATACGCACCCTACCTATTATACAACATGTTTATATGTAGGTTGCACCACTACAATGCGCGTACATTGGGTTTTGTGCCCAAAATTAAAAAATGGTGTTGGGTTCCCATGTCACGTCATGAGATCCATGATCCTTGATCTTCCATATATTGGAAATGTTTCTAATCGTCCCTTAAATTCCACTTGAAGGCTATAAATGGGCCAAATCCGAGCTATGGAAAAGAGGAGAAGAATTCAACTATGAGAGAAAAGTTACTGTGGAGAAATTATTCATTTCAGATTGAGTCTGCATCCCTTTATCCTTTAAAGTTTGAACACGTTGTTCAACCCCCAATCTCTTTCATACATGATTGAGAACCTCATTGTATCTCTTATATCAGATTGCCTATGGTGGATGATTGAAGTGGTGGAGCCCCAACTGGAAGGGACTTAGTTTCTCAGTTTTGAACTTTGCCGACACAAAAGTTTGTAATTCATTAACTTCTGTTGATTACATTTTAATATAAATACTCTTTTCTCGTCCAATTAATATCTTGAAAATATTTGAATTGTTATTCCATGAGAATAACTTTTATGAATGTTGATGGATTATTCTATTGAATGTTCTAACATTTTATATTATCACCATATGCTTGTGTTTCTTGGTTGTTGGGGACAAATTTCAGGTGTATTTCTTTAATTCAAGTGCTCAACGATGGACTTCATCGAACGTCTAGATGAGGTAGGATCTTTATATTGTTTTGTTAGCATATTTGTTTATATAGAATACCTGAGATTAGAGTTGATTTTTGAAATCATTTATGTATGTTGTGGTTTACCCCTAGCCATAGAGATATTTTCCTCATAACAGACTACAACTATTTTAGCACTAGTACCAGAAGTTGACGGGTGTGACTTAATGGACATTTAATCCATCTAAGAAAATAACCAGTTCATAGAGGAATGGGAAACAAAAACAACCACACCATTGACATGGGGTCCTAGGTTTGGATTCCTTGGATTTTTCAATTTCCTCGGATAATTTAGGATGATGTCATAAAGTGTGCTTCAATGAGAATAATTGAATCCCATATGTTTGGCATGCAAAATTTCCTTAACATCCTTTTCCTCCCCATCCAAAGAAAATGGCTTCCTCGAACCCTGCCTCTCCACAATGGGGCATGGAAAGTAACCCTTATTTTTAGGGGCATCCTCAAAAAATCAAGTGTTCTTGTGTGACCAGGTGGTTTCCTTGCAAACTAAGTCTCATAACTATGAAACTCTCAAGGTTGGTATTGTGAATTAGGATCAAGTACCCCCTTCCCAACTTGGTTTCCCTATCCAAATAAGGAATCCAACATTTGAGATTGTGCTTCACCCACCCAAGGGTGTTCCTAGACAAACAAATCATAACCCTAATGCAAAGGATTCCCACAAATAAATTAATGGAAGACTTCGTTGAGGAACCATGTTCCATATATGTTCTTGAATTCCTAGATAGCTACAAGATGTAGCATAAGGAATTGTTGTCAGAAGTAGGAAATGTTGACTCCTTGGAGTCTATTTTTATTACGTTTTACTTTGACCAATCTCAGAATAGGCCCTCCCACCAAATTATTTTTCAAATTCAAGTCAAAGTCTATGGGAAAACCATCTACCAAATAGTGGTTGATGAAGGAGCCTCCCCTTTTATCATGTCCATCTCATGCTGGAAAACTATTATCTATTCAAAGATCAACTCATATAACACCATGCTTAAGGAATTTGATGGACACATTTTTATGCCTCATGGTATTGTTACCACATTACCCATAGATTTAGGTGGTAAGACCATTTCCATGGAATTAAAAGTAATTGATGCTCCTTTATAGTAGAACCTACTACTTGTGTGTAATTTTTTTTATGAGATGATGGTTGTAGCCTCATCTGTCTTTAGGGTCCTTTTCTTTCCTCACCAAGGGAAAATCATTACCATCGATCAAGTTGCATAGTACATGACCAACCTTAGATCCAATGCAAACTCTAATTTTCCCTTTTTCATTGATTCCAAGAGTGTGTATATGAGCATAGGAACAAGGATGTTCAAAGACTCCTCCTTAATGTATACATTTAAACCAACCACCCCCCCCCCCCACCAACCTCATTATTTGAATTTTTCTCATATTAACATGATATATTTCATTACAAGTGAATCCATTAGGCTTATTTATCCCTGGGTGGTATCTCATTGTAAAATCCTCGTAATAATCCCTAGTTTAATCAATGTTGAATGTGGATATAATGAATGGATAAGGCCAAACAATGTAATATGTGAAATGTATTTATTAATTTTAATAAACAAATGTGATGACAACTATTGGGGGACATGGAAAAAGATGGAAATTGATTAATCCACAAGAGAGGAGGGGTCTATAAGGGGGGTTCTTACTATGATTTTAACTCCCATATACTTTTCTTGTTTTTAATGCTTTGATAGGAGATTATAATTTCCCTCGAGTGTGGAAGAACCCATTCATTGAATATCTATAAAAAGGTGGGTTTAATAAATCACATCCCATAGTTATTTAGGATTGATATGAATCACAATAAGTTTTGGAGTCAGTGTAAGTCATGAAAACAAAAAAGATAAAGAAATTTTTATGGTTAGGTATAGTAGTTTATAAGTCACATTTTCGCATAGGGAGCAAGGAGATAATATGAAAGAAGTTTGCTGGAGCTAGATAAACAATGGAAGGTTAATTATGCATTTTTTTGGAGCTATGTGACATAAGAAGCAAGTTGTAAGGCTTGCAGAAGAACAAGGTTTTCAAGACTAAAGAGTGAACTCCTTTGTGTGAGTTGCACTATAGTAGCAACCTTGTTTTTGTTTGGTTTCCTTGTAGTTTTGTTTGCACTCATTTCCATTTATTTTACCGATAGTGAGATTCATGGTTACATATTATAGAGAGACCCTAATAAAAAAATGGGATTCCCGATGAAATGAGAGTAGTGAAGTGGTACATTCCTTCAGTTGGATAGGTCGAGATAAAGAGAGTTGGGGAAAAATCCGGATAGTTGTAGGAGAATTCTAGTGGGTTGTGGGATTTTATTAACTATGATTGGAACATGAAAGAGACCCTATATTCTAAATTCCTATCCCTAAATCAAGGGTGAATTTCTATTGATATCTAGAAAAAACAAGTCTATGTTCAAATGGAAAGTCCATCCCAAGCAAATGGTTGCAAAATTGTTCAGAAAGATAAGTGTTTTATCTATTTTCTTTTTTGCATTATGATTTTTAATTGTTGTGCATTAACTATGTATATGAGGATGGTTTTATATGTTGTTTTATGAAGATAACTACCTGCATTTACATGTATTTTATCATGTTGTAGTTTCATTTTAATTAATGATAGAAGAATGGTTAAATCCTTGTGTATTCATGTAGCTTGTAAGCTATAGGATTAGTTGGTAGATGTTTTTTTATCATTATGTGTTTTTTGTGAGTAATGGTCCCCAGTCAACATGGGGAATGTTACACTCGTCCTAAGGAATTAGAGTCTTATAGAGCTATCATGCTACTTGCAACAATTGATATTTTCTACCAAGTGATGTAGTCAACCTCCGATATCCTTGATCCTAATTTCCAATAGGATGTGAAATTCGATCATTACTTTGACCCATCACTCCTCATTCATTGCATGAATTCATTGATCTTGAGCTTTCTTCCAATAAGTCCATCATCGAATCCATGGATTCAGTTCAAAAATTCATGGTATGACATGCACCATCGCACATCATTTCTTCTTGATTTGGAAAAGTTGTAGGGTGACATTAAAAATATTGATGCCCCTAATAATGTTCAATGGTACCAATATCCCATTATGAAAAATGATGCATTTTCAAAAGGGAATTCGGAAAAAATTTCAAAAACAATACCAATTTATATATTAGTGAAGCCATGTGTTATGGAAAACATCATGATAGGTGTAGATTGTTCCCCTCAGGAAATTGAAATTTACACTACCCTATTCAAAGACTTTTATGATGTGTTTTCTTGGACATTTGAATAAATGCATGATATTGCACCTATATCATTGATCGTGATATAAAAATGTATGATGGAGCCAATCTTTGTTGACAAAAGATATAGCCAGTAAACCCAAAGAAAGAATCTACCATTAAAGAGGACATTCAAAATATTATTTACACTAATTTTATCTATCCAATTCCCCTGATCTAATGTGTATCCAATCTCATTCTCATCTCTATGAAATAGGGAACAATCAAGGTCTACATTTATTATTGGTATATAAACGAGGCTTGTCCTAAAAATAAGTACCCTACCCCATTCATTAATAATATTATCAATGAGTTTTTCAAAATTGAAATATTCTCATTCATGTATGGTTTCTCCAGCTATAATCAGATCCATGTAAAACTCAATGATCAACACAGGACTACCTTCATTGGTTTTTCGGGTACATTTTCTTATTGAAAGTTTCCATTTTATCTTAAAACAAATTGGGCTACATTCCAATGGGCCATGTCATATGTGATTCAGAATATCAAACATTTTGTAGAGGCATACTTAGAAGATTTGATGGCTTGTTCCAAGTGGCATGATGATCATCCTACTCATATATGGGCCTTGTTTACCTGATGTAGTTACTGTAATATACATCCAAATTTGCATAAGTGCATATTTTTTTTGTTATTTTTGTGCTTACTAGAATTCATTATGTCAAAGTATGGGATCATTGTTTATCCCTTGAAGTTTGAGGAGATTTCTAAGCTTCCTCCTCCTCATACTCTCAGCCGACTCAAACATTTGCAAGGGAAGGAAAACTTCTTATGTAGGTTTATTTTCAACTATGTTGAGAGAACAAAAGGCTTCATGTGCTTTTTGAAAAAAGGTGTTCCTTTTGTATGGGATTACCAAGCCCAACAACAATTTGATGCCTTGAAGAAGGCCTTCATGTTGGACACATTGTTTATCCCTCTTGATTACGATCATGATTTTTTCCTCCATATCACAGCTTATGAATCCACCATTGGTATGGTACTTATCCAAGAGGACCATGTGAAAAAAGAGAATGTGATAAACTTTCTTAATAAAGGCCTTGTTGATATAAAGCTTTGATATTCACATGTGGAAAAGTTGTCCTTGATAGTTATACATGTTGTCCAATGCTTATGGAATTACATACTCTTGTAGAAGACCACTATTATTTATGAATCTAACCCAATGCATCATGTCTTGAACCAGTAAATCATTGGGGGAAAATACTCAAATTTGATTGTTATCTTACAAGAGTTTTACCTAGAGTTTGTTTCTTCCAAGTATAATAAATATTTGTCTTTCACTAAGTTTATATATGAAATTCCATGAGTCGATGATGAGATCATGGAAAATGAATAATTCCCTGATGATTTGTCATTCCTAATTGATTCATCCATCTCCTGGTAAGGGGATGTCTTGGTATATCTCTTGACCCAAAACTTTCATCCTTAGTTATCCCTTGATGAGCACCAATTCATATTCCATTATGCTAGATAATACCTCATCATCGACGACAGTCGTTATCATTGAGAGGTTGAATTGATTGTACATTGATGTCCTATCCATGACGAAGTTGAGATATTTATGGATGACTGTCATGCCATAAAATTCTTTCATATCTCTGTTTTCGCCACTACCTAAGAGATTCTTCACACACGATACTTTTGTCCCACAGTATTCAACGATTATATGAATGTGGTCCATAAGTGTTACCCTTATCAAATATTTACTATGAAAATTCATGCTCAACTTGATCCAATATATTATTTTTTTTTGTTTGTCCCTTTTCCAAATGGGGGATTGATTTCATGACATGTAATCCTACATCTAATAATTACCATGACTACATCATTGTGACTATTGGCTACTTCACTAAATGGGATGAGGCCTTTCCTATATTTTCTAATAATTGCACCACAATGGATTTATCCATATTCAATCACATCGTTGCATGGCTTGGTGTACTTAATACCATTACGATGGACCATGGGTCCCATGTTTTCAACAAGATGATGATCGAGCTAACTATCAGGTTGGGTTTTCCTCATCATAACTTGAAACCCTATTATCCTAGATGAAATGATCAAGTTGAGGCTATCAATCAAGTAATGAAAACCATTATCTAGAGGATTCTATGGAAACACAATACTAACTAGAATATTATGTTATTTTTGGCATTATGGGATTATTGGACCTCGACCAAGACTACCACCAGATTTACACCATTTCATTGTGTTTATGGAGTGGAGGAAGTCCTATTGATTGAATACAAATTCCTTCATTGAAATTATTTATAGAACTCTTTCCCAATACTTTCGTCGAGGAAAACCATATAATGAATTTTACTTATATTTATGAACAAATTCGCGATTCTACATTGCCCAACGAGACTCATAAGAAGCATGTAAAATCATGATATAATAAATGAGTTCAACCTCATGTCTTTTTTAAGGGTGTCTTGATTTTGTTTTAGGACTATCTTGATACATTAGGAGCATGTAATTTTTAACCCATTTGACATGGTCCTTACATGATTAAATATGTCTTTCACAAAGGGGCCTATGTCTTAGTTGACTATTATGGAAACTAACTTTTATATCCTCGCAAATGGATCTACCTAAAAAATTATTATACCTAGGCCACCTGGCTACATGATGCTTTGGACATAACGTATTTTTATATTTTCATTTGGTGTGATTTTATATTTTATGTGTGCGGTTTTTCATTGTTTTATGGTTATCATGCTTGATTTGAAAATGTCAACATGTAACTCAGTCTAATTAGTATTTTAGGATAGAACATGTCATAGTACCTAGAAAATTGCTTCTGTTGTATGGGTGATTTTATCACCCACTGACGAACAAGTGAGTTCAAGGGGAATTTTCCTTGATCCTGCAACTAATAACATTATAGAGTAAAGTGTGGTCATTGATATCTTGTTTGACGGTCTTTCTCTCAACATTTATAGTTTAGTTTTCAGGTTGGATTCATATCTAGTGGTATCTTAGTTGAATCACTCTTATCTCATCAAAGGTCATGTGTTTCTTTGCAAGTATCCAATGGCTCATAGTCTTGAAAGGTACTTTAATTATATTGATTACCAAAATATTCCAAGATAGCCTAATGCATTAGTGGATTCATTGGCTAATTACGAGTTAGATTGTAATTTGTGGCATTAATTAAGCATTTTAAACAAATCATGCATGTGTATACACATGGGTAGCATTAACATCATTAGAAAAAAACAGTTATGGGTCAAAACAAATATATATATATTTGGATATATATAAATAAATATTTGAATACATCATCCCAAGACTAGTGTAGTGTATAGAATTAGGCTCTATGGCCCATTCTGATACATAAATTCTACTCATCTTTTCCTATATATCGTAGTACAAAAATGGTAGATTGTTATATAGTTATCCTTAGGTGCATGTGTCTCATGATAAGAAACCACTACATGGGCCACTGACCTAAGAAACTAAAATAATGGGAAGAAAAAAATCATTGTGTGGTATTGCAGCCTTGGTGGAATCTCCTCCACATGCATTGGAGGTACACACATATTCATCCCTTCAAGGTTCCTCCACACATTGACTCATCACTTCTCCTGCAGTGGGAAAAATGTCATCCTACCAATTGTTCCAATCCCATATCTGTGTCATGAAACAACTTGTATTAGCTATCCTACACTACACAAAAAAATACATATCCCAAAGGAAAAAATATTATAAAAATTAAAACAAAAATTATTCCACTAGTTTTGTGTTCTTATCGAGAGCTCTCTATTGGTCCCCAGGGGGTAGTGCTAGTTTTGGATCTTGGATAAAGTTGGTTACATCATACATGAACTCCTTTATCTCCACTATATTCTAATCCTACTAACTTATCAAGTCAGGTCCATAATGACTCTCAACCCAAGCCCCCACGATGTGAGTCATATAGTCTATCCACCATACCATCTTGGGGTCCCAAAGCCCTTGCATACAAAGTGTTGAATTGGGGACTCATCATAGGGACCCTCTCCAAAATGAATGTTACTAAAATAGAGCCAGACCTGAAATATTTATGTTGTTCATTCCTATATTATGTCAATTGAACCTTCAAATTAGTCAGCAAGAAAGAGCATTAGTCGAACAATGTTAGACTAGGCCATTCTAGTGCATACTGGATATTCCCTTCTGAGGCTAGGTGTTGAGTGGTAGACCCTTCCACCCAGGCAATAGTGAACAATATCAGTCGTAATGAAATATCCATGACATCTCTAATGGGGATATTATTACTAGTTTTCCTTTCCCTTGGATAGTAGTACTCTTCAATGTAATATGTGATAGATATATATGAGCCACCATGGCCACTTCATAGTACCATTGGATCCCCACACTATGAAAATCAAATGGTGAAGTAGATATATTATACTTTAGTAGTCCATTGGCTTCCACCCACTTTGAAGCATTGTTGGTCATACCTCTCACCAACATCACTAATATCCTGGGTTGTGACTCCATGTTCTAAATTCTAAAAATATTCAACAAATGAAATTCCAAAAAATATGCAAAAGTTTGTTTGTATACTAATGCGGTTAGACAATTCGCCTTGTGATATTTCTCCTTCCACTCAATCGTGCTAGAAGACTATCCTACAAAATCTAAAAAACACCTTCCATCAGGAAAAATTCAAAAATTGTGAACACGTTGAACTATATTCAATTTTTTTATGGACATTCATGTCTAATTGTGAAAAAATGTATGACCAGTCATGGGAGGACTTACCTAAAACATGTCACCTATCGTGGCCTAGCCAATTCTAGTTTGTGACTATGCAACCCAACTTATTTCATAGCTACCCAAAAGCAATTCACTTCTCAAAATCTATAAAAAGGAACTTAAATGAAAGAGGAGGGGCCATGGATTTACTTCGAACTGACGATTTCATATTATTATAGTTGAGCCTCCCACAATATTATTCATAAGTTCTAGGAGGGTTCATGGTTTTGCCGACAATGTTTTACCAAAAAAAGACCTTTTCACTATTTTGGGCTCCTAAAATACCTTTTTCACACCTACCACCAAGTATCTTCTTGTTATTTTAATTTTGGAGCCTTTTTTATGATCCTTTATTATTTTCTCAAGCAAAATTTTGAAACAAGGGTCTAGTTTTTGAAATATTCTAGGACTTTCATCACATATTCGATGTCTTGGAAACATCCATTGAACTTGAGGTACAGGTCTCAAACTAACATACATGGATAGTTTTTCCTTGCATCACCATCTTACATTATTACCAATCCATTATATCATCACAAATTCTTAAGTTTTATCTTGTCAAGGTGCAACACTATCCATTCTATTTTTGCATGTCGTAACTTGTATGATAGTGTTTATCCTTCATGGGTTCCTTAGTTAGCACCCTGATTTCCATCTAGTACATATTCTATGATTTATTGTATTCTTGAGAGCCCTCATTTATACCTACTATGACTTGAAATTGGGCCTCATTATTCTCTTCTCATCTATGTTCTCTCCATATCCCAAGGGGGTTCTCGTCTTCTTATGTTACTTTATTACCACAAATGCATATTGTTGCTTATATCTCTGTTCCTACTACTACGTTATTGTCATATTTCATCCCACTTACTTCCATTGTAGTCACACATGACCTGTTTCCCTTTTAACTAGATTGTCACTATTTTGTGACTCTATATCCATGGAGAGAACCACTTTCATGACTCGACATCACTTTCTAGTACCATGTTGCATTCATTTTTCATAGTTCAATTCCACATGCTTGGAATATAAAATAATTCCATTGAGCCACTCACTCTCTCAAGTTGAGCTAACATTGAAGTCTTTTTCGTGCTCATTAAACCATGAAAAAGACACCCAACGAGAAAACTTTTAACTATTTTTCATGATTTTTAAAGCATGAAAAAGATACTTGATCTGTTGGAGTACATGCTCAACTACATACTTAGTGGCATACTCATTTTCTCCATTTTTCCTACTATTTAGGAGGGATGTTATTTATAGCATTTCTATTTATAGTAGGTCTATTTTTAGTCGGTGGATTCCTATATGTGATACCATGGGAAAATACCATGGGTTTCCAAAACCATGGGCTCATAAACCATTATTAGGAAAATTCTTATTTTTTAGGGGAAGAGGACTTCATTCATTTATTTTAGGAGATAATTCATATTTCATGGCTAGAGAGCGCACTTGAGTGTGAATATTATTCGTGTAAGGAAGTGCACATTACCCATCTTATTCTTAAAGTTAACCTATTTCATATTTTTAGTGACTTTCCAAATTTATGAAATTCTCTCTCAATTAGGACTTTAGTTCCATTCTTGCACACTAAAATTTTCTATTATGGAATGCATGTTGACTTCATGTAGAGTTCTCACTAAGTTCACACCTATATTTTTTACCTTTTCTTATTAGTAGTAACTTTTGACTTTAGTTAATTGTTACCAGTGAGAGTGGTTGTTTTTGTTACTTAAGCATGCTTATGGAAACCCCAACCTAGTGATCATTACTCCTCATGTGGATATTCCTATATATTTGACTCATGATGAAGGATTAATACAATTTGATTCGATTTTTTTTCTTAGTCTCTTATGCATGAAGATTGATTCTATTTTTCTCTCTCCATTATTTATTTTGCAATTAACTATTATAGTATTTCCTACTCACAATTACATATTGGAGTGTGGTTTAATCCTATATGGTATCAGAGCCATTATTGTGAGGAAGTATTCACTTTTATTTATGGTTTATAGATCATATTGGACAGCCCACAAAGAACTATGGTTCAACCATCTTCTTAAGTGATCTTGACACTCTTCAACTACTTTGAGTGGAATCCCAAGATAGAGCTTCTACTTAGTAGTAAGGGTTTGTATAGGATCAACATGGGGATTGAGGTCGATCTTACTTCAGCCATAGAGAAATCAAAACAATTAAATAGAATGGATGAATCATGTGGGGCATTGTGCTTGATCATCTCTCTAGATATCCTCTTCCATGTAGATACTTGAAAGACTCTTAATGATATTTGGACAAAGTTGAAGGATTTGTTAGGAAACAAAGACAATGTATTAGGTCATCAGTTTGAAAATGATATACATGCATTGAATACAAGATATTTTGAGACCATAATGGACTAGTTCTAAGATTAAAAATTGTATTTCACATGCTAGGTCTTGTGAAATTGATAAGAAAGATGAACATTTAATATTTTCAATTCTAACCAAAATAGGACCATAGTATTATCTCTACAGTTCTTGTTTGCATGCTACCATGTTAGTTATGGGTCCTATATGGAAGATCCCATCCACGGAAAGGATGATTTTAGGGGATAAATTTCGCTCATGGGATAATTTTCCATGGTTTTCCCAAAAAAAGATTCTCCATTCTAAACTTCATTCACCCAAATTCTATATGGTAAAATTATTTTACCTTTAAAAATTCTAAAATGTTATACAAACTATATAAAATCCTTAGAATTTTGAATTTTTTTACAAAAATATCGCCAAACATTTATAGCTGGCATATGAAGGATTAGTATGATTCGCCATTTTTTCTACATTTCTAAATAAATTTCCATCCTTAAAATCATCCATGATCCATGGATGTTCTCATGGATTCATTTATCCATGAGAAAACAAAGATCATCTATATAGGGGAACCCAATAGTTCCAAGTCCCATGTGCTTACCACTCAGGGAAGTTCAAAGAAGAATAAGTAGAAAAGAAATGGAAAGACGAACGAAGAGAACAAGAAGTAAGGTAAACAAAACTCCACATATTATATTTTTAGTTCTAAGACATCAAAGAGAATTACGAAGAAGAGAAAGTGTTCCTAGTATAATAGGGGGTTCCATATTGAGAGTTCTTACATGAAAAATACCATAGATCTCATGGAACAATCACATGACCAGAATCACCTCAAGAATTCTATTATGGATAATGAAAGGAATAAGTCATGTGATAAACCATCATCAGAAAGAGGTAATGGTCATGCATTACTTGCTATTTTATCTTCTCCTAAACCTTGGGTGCTTGACTCATGGGATAGCCATCACATGGCCTCATCATATATACTTTTTTCATACTTGTAGACTTGGTCTGGACCACTGATATTTGTGGGAGACGATTCTCCTGTTGAGGTGTGTGGTAGGGGTAGAGATGATCTAAACCATGGATGATTTTAGGATGTACTTCATGTTCTGAAACTTTCAATGAATCTCCTCTCCATCTATCAAATCATTGATTCAAGTTTAGGGAAGAAGGTGGAGTTCACTCCATACTTAGTTATTATTTTTTACTTCTCAGATGGTTCAAAAAAATATTTTGGCGAGGTTAATCACCATTCAAGGTACTTCTAGATTAGTTCAGACCTTCATCTCCACCACTACTAGTTCTGGAACATCATGAGACTTCTTTTGATCATATTTTTTTATCATACTCTAAATATGATATATATGATATTTATATTTAGAAACAATAATTTTTGGGTCTATAGTATCTACCGCAATGGTCACAATACATTACTCAAGCATTAGGTGATCTAGTGGGTGATCCCGTTGATCCAGAAAGAACTAGATCTCATTTTATGGAGCCTATGAAAGCTCTTACTTCCACATATATTTTTTTTTCTATTTATTGTTATATGGTACTTGGATCAGACCCTTAGTATTATATAGAGGATAAAGGTAACCCCCATCAGAAGTAAACTATGAAAGAGGAGTACAATTCCCTGATGAATAACAACACATGGGAGTTCATTCCTCTACCTTCAAACATGAAGCTTGTTAGATGTAAGTGGATTTTCAACTCAAAGATGGATCTTTATGGATACATTACAAAGTATAAGGCTCAATTAGTAGATAAATTATTCTCACAGGTACAATGCATTGACTATGAGGATAATTTTGCACCGGTTGACATGATTTATTCCATTTGGTTAGGCCTAGCTATTGTAACAGCTAGAAAGTGGGAGGTACACCATATTGATGTGAATAATGCATACTTATATTGATATATTAAATTAGGATATATGTCTGGATTATCCATAATTATACTTTTAGGATCCATCATGATCCAAGTGGATATTGGTGGTCGCCCACCTTTTCCAACTAGCTCAAAACAATTTTCTAGCAATTTTGGTAATTTACTATTTTTAGCAGTTTTTAACTTCTGGGGCCATTTTGAGGGCCTAAATGAAGGTTTTTCGGGATAGATATTCTCAATTATATCTAAATGATCTGATTGAGCCCCCAAAATGAATCTCCTCTACAATACCTTTCCAATGAGCTATTGTGCGCCCCAAACAAATATCATATGCCAAAGTTACACCCTCAGGAAGTTGATACACCAAACTACCCAAAACGAGGTCCACAAAACTGTTGGATTTTCATATTTTGTGGTTAGGGTTTTGGATTTTATTTACGATAAAAATTCCTTTCGAGCCTCATTGAAAAATCATCTTCTTGCAAATGCGAGTAGACATCACATCTCTTCTCAGAGATAAGCTTCCACCATTCTAGTGAGTCTTTCACTCTGTATTTTTACAATCTTTGTACATTTTTTCTCATTAATAGAAAATTGTGTATTACTGTATCTCTATGTTTATGGTTGCATTTCTGATACATTTCTATTATATTATTTGATATCCACGATATCTTTGTGAATTTATTTATTATATTTGTGCTCTCATTTCATGCCGAAAATAATATGGATCAGTGGCATCCGAGAAGGTTGATCTTGATCACTTTTTTCAATGCATGTCCCCGACGAGGTATGAGTATAGAAAGTTAGGTCTCAATATTTTCTCTTGAATACAATCTCTCTCTAAAGCCCAAGAAACCCTCCATGGTGGAAGAAAAGAAAAACGACGGAGTAGATGATTCTATCAATATGTTGTTTGAGCAAGCTCTCACGTGACAGAGGGACAAAATGATGGAGAATTTTTCCCACATCCTTCAACACCTATTGATAGAAACATGTGAATACTCATCAAACAACCAATTTGGAAGAACCTCTCCTTTCAAGGTACAGATTAATTTTTGTATTCCTGTATTTGAAGGTCAGATAGATGTAGATTCCCTAGACAAATGGTTAAATATGCTAGAAGGTTATTTCTTTGTTCACCATTTTTTCGACAGGGAAAATATCACCTTCACACTCCTTAAAGTTGTCCTCCATGTCAAACATTAGTGGGAAACTTACTGGGAGCAAATTTTCACAGAAGAGTCTAGAATATATGGGGTCGATCTCACGTGGGATTTTTTTATGGACACGGTAAAGGAACATTATTACCCTGTTAGAAACTATGAGGACCCGTATATGAGATGGACCACACTGTGGCAAGAGAGGGGCCAAGAAGTTTCAGAGTTCACCAATACCTTCCATACCTTGCACACCAAGATGGATATCAATGACTTTGAACGACATTTGGTTTTGAAATACTGTAGGGCTCTACACAGATACATCCAAATGGAAATGGATTTTATGGAAATCTCATCACTCGATGCTGCTTATCGATATGTTGTTAAAATCGAGCACAAATTTAATCACGAGAAAAAATGGGAGTTTGGATCTACAAATCCGCAACAACCAAAGTATGAGAAAGATGGCCCTGACAAACAACTTCCTGAAAACTAGTATAAAGCACAGGAAAAGAAGGGTCATGGGAAGATGAAGAAGGACACTGGAAAATGGTGTGATTTCCACAAAATCCCCTGACACAACACCAATGAATGTCTATTAGAACATTTATTGGTGGCCAATATCAAATAGAAGGAGTCGAACCCTGATTTAGAATCTGATTCTGAAAATACTGGTAAAAGACAGATCATCGACGGAGACCCTACTACTATTGTCATGAACGCAAAAATTCAACCAGAAGAACCAACATATCCTAACAAGGGGGAGTGCAGTTTTGATTCACGGATGTGGGTAAAAGGGACCCCATTAAATTTTATTGTTGATAGCGGAAGCTAGAAGAACCTCATCTCAGTAGAGGTTGTCAAACAATTGAGATTGTCAAAAACACCATACCTTCAACCATACAACATTGGGTGGCTTCGCCACAGACGTGATCTTCGTGTCAGCCAACAGTGTCAATTGTCATAGGGAATCCACCCCTTCAAGGATGATGTATTATGTGATGTTTCCCCACTGGATGTATGTGATGTTCTCTTGGGAAATCCATATCTGTGGAAGCGCCATGCTATCTATGAGTCTTGACCTTGTAGTGGCATTATTACTCTGGGGGGTCATCTCTAAAGGATACCAAAGGTAGTTCCAACTATTGTCCCACCTAAACAATGCTGCAAGGTAGTATCTCATACTACAAAATTTAGATTCTTCACAATTTGTTCAAAAGGTGAATAGAAGGATATTGTGACCACTACAGCCTCGACCCAAGCACCTTCTATCTAACATAGGTTGGTCGAAAATATTACAACAAAGTGTAAATATTCCTTATGCACACAGGAATCTCATGTATATAGAATGGTTAAAAAGGTCCAACCCTTCTAACCACAAATTCGTGACAACCTTCAACAAGATGAGCACAACGCAACTCCTCCAACAAGGCAAGTAGCTCATTATTGAGCCTCTAAATTGACATCCCCACTACCCTATTATACTCCTCATTTATACCTTTTTGGCCTACCTAAGCTTGGATAAATGACAAAGAAAACTACCATTAGCCATTGATGAGGTCATAAGGTAAAGTATAATTGAATTCATGCATTTTGTGGTTTATTGAGCTAGGAGACTAAATGTTTCATGTTCTAATGTTATAAAAATTGACACATGTAACCTTTGGCCTCTAGATGAGTCCATCATTTCTATATAATCTCATTCATCCAGTGCTTATGCACCAGATTGCCACTGTCTAAATTCGGTACCAGGTGAACCTTCCATTCAGATCCGGTACCGAACCATCCACTGTCGCAATCTGGTACCAACGGCCGCAGACTTTTGTAGTTCAATACCAACCACTTGCATGCTATTCGGATCCAGTACCATTTACCAAATCTCACCTCTCACGATCCGGTACCAATACAGGAAGCATAATATACCAAGTTTAGCTTCAGATCTTGCCCAAGATAATTGTTGGATGTTTGTTGAATCATCAAAGCTCTAGCAAGGCTATGTTAAGCTACTTTGTTTATTTATTCATCCTCATACACTTCGTGTCATGAGGATGAAGCTTAAAATATGTAACCGAATATATAAATTTGACAATTGACTGATCTGCAAAAGATTTCACCTCCTTGTGTTTCACAACTAAGACCATTTAAATAGTCATGGAAAGGATGGTGGAGGTAGTAGAGAGTTAGCATAACACAGCATGTGAAGAAGTGTTACATATTGTAGAACATATTATGAGTTGAATTTTAATAGAAGGACGTCATTTATCTCCATGTTTTGATCGTTATGAATGAATGTGAGTTTAGTTGTTAGCATATTTTAATTCTATGTTTTGAAGTTTGAGTAAGAGTAATGTGTGGATTGAAAGAAAGATTATTGTAGACTCTAGTCATTGACCTGTTGAAGCAGAAAGGGCCCACCACCCAACAAAGGTTAGCATCCTTATAGATTAGTGTTAGTAGTTGATTTCAATAGTATAAATGTTAGACTAGCTAAAGCTTTTATCCTTTCAGATGATAGCAGTATAGTTCAGTTTAAGGTTTCGATTATATGATTGCTTAGAGATATTTACTTACTCTGTTTTGCATATGCCATGTTTCTATTTTTATGGATTTGATTTTGTTTCATGGAAATGAATGTTGGCAGCAATATTCAGACATATTTGAAGGAGAACTAGTGAAGTTCACAAAAACACATTGTGAACCACAACATACTTAGTATATCGAATATTAAACTACCCATGCTATGTCTTCATGATTGATGTGTGATTTCCCTTTCAGAAGTGTGATTGCATAGTTATCTTTCTAGGTCAAATAATAGAGTCGATCTATCAAAGAACTCCATCTCATACTTGCATCTGCCATAATGGAGTAGATAGCCTCTCTGTGAAAGACAACCAAAGTGTGTTTTGGTTTACTAGTTTGCTTTGTTTCCAACATGCATAATCTAGAATAGTTCTATACTCATGACATTAGAATTACCTTTCTTACTGGTTTCTTGTAACTCTGTTTATTACAAATCCTATATTGATAATTAATGAGTTCAATATACTAATCATATAATTAGCACAACATTTTGGTGTCATTGTCGGGGAGTTGCAAATGGTAGGAAATGATTTTTAGCTTAGATTGTTTGCATAGTTATTGAATGATTTTAAAGGCTACTTGAGGAAGGAGGATAAGACATTTAATACATGAGTGAAGAACCATGTGGCCATTGGATTGGGGTTCTTCGAAGCCAGGTAGCCTTCTTACCTTCTAGATAGAATTAGGATTTCAATTCAGTTAAGCATCAAATTTCCATTTTATGCATAGATATAGAGATAATAAGGGTATATTTGTAAGCTCTAAAGATTCAAAAACAACCCCCCCCACTAATTCAACTAACATTGGTGCAGGAAAAATTCCACCAGGAGAAAGTTCAAGGGGAGCCAGTGAGGCTCCAGGAGAAGAACCTAAAACAGAAGAATCAATATTGAGGCAGACAAAACGTGAGTCTGCTGAAGGAACTGAACGTTTAGGAGACACACAAAATCCAATTTTTGAACCATACATTAGTGGAGGAGGAACACCTAGTGAAATGGCAGAAGAAGAAGGAAATGCAGCCACTGAAACTGAGACCTTTGGGTTTCCAATCTTGGATATTTCTAGAAACATCAGCATGAAAAACATCCCACTATCATCGCTACCCACTTTCAGAGGTATGTCAAATGAAGATCCAGACTTATTTTTATTTGATTTTGACATATTATGTAGAAGCTATAACTACTTATATGATGCCCAGAAACTTAATATCTCCCCCGCCATAATGAAAGATTCAGTCTTAAGATGGTTCATGAGCTTAGGAGAAAATACAATTCTCTCTTGGGATCAGATGAAAGACACATTTTTACTGAAATACCAAGACTATTGTAAGGATAATGATAAAAATGACATTTTAAAATGCATCAAACAGAAGATGAAATCCCTAAAGATTACTTAGAAAGGTTCTTATACAACTATCATAAATCAAAATTATTCACCACAGACCCAGCTGTAGTAAGCACTGTATTTTTGAAAGGTATTAGAGATGAATGCATAGAAGTTTTAAATTTTTTAAGTTCAAGAGATGTGAACCAAAATCCTTTTGCAGAGATTGTAGATTACTTTAGAAGATACTCAAGAGGACAAGCTAAAATAGGAAAAGCACCAGGAGATTATTTTAGCAGAAATGCAAAACAAAGCTCAGGGGCTGTCACCAGAATTGAGTTAGGAAACTTATTGGAAAACTTTAAAATAGACATCTTAAGCACAATCAGTAACCAGTTAGATACCCTAAAATTTAAAAATAAATAAGAAGAAGAGGTTCTTTTAGAAAAAAAAATTCCTAGATGTCGAAAGAAGCACGGTGAGAAAGAATGCCCATTAAATGTCATAGAAATTTGTGGCCTATGTACTCTAAAGCACCCAACATCTGAGTGTCCAACTTTTCTTGAGCTACAAGCCATGTATAGGGAAGGAGGAGTCTCACAAGAATAATCATACCCTTCCAGAAGACCTTGGAGAGAACAAAACGCCAATGCATTTTATGACCCTAATGCACAGTATAAAAAACAAGAATGGGGTCCTCCTCCAATGTTCTATCCATAATGGACACCTCAACAAGATCAAACTCAACCTTGGAAACAAGGTTGGAGGGGGCATGTGTATGGGAATCCCTCTTACCCTACATATCCACATTATCCTGCAAACATTTCCCAATTACTACCTAGATTTAACCCACCACAGATACAAGCTTTATTTCCACCTCCTATACAACAACAATTTACAGTACCCTTGAACCCTAACTAGCAACAACAAGTACCTATAAATGCCAATCAACAACCACAAAAACAAGCTTCCCACAACCCTCCTAGACCAACAAAAATCCCTGCCCAACCAATCCCTAACCCCAATAATCAATCCACCAACCCTGTGCAGAATGAATAAGTTCAAACCTTTCCCACCTATGAAATTCAACTATGATCAGGGAAAGCTGTAAATCAATCAAATCCTGGAGTAATAATTCAGGAAGAAAATGATAATCATTCTGAGGAAGAAAACACTCAAACCACCCCTGTAGAAGAAGAGACTTCCCCTCCTATTCCATTCACTTCTTAGTCCGTAGGAGTACCTCAACAAGTTAATATTTCACCCTACCCTAAAATACTATTAGTGAAGAAACCTGACCCAGCCTTGCACAAAGATATAAAGGATGATTTATGAAATGTATGTATAAAAATACCTTTGTTGCAAGCCATTAAAGATATCCCCATATATGCAAAAATCATAAGGGATCTTTGTATTAAGAAACTAGGAAGGAAGAATCAGGGATGATTTTAGGGGCTAAATTTCGCTCATGGGCTAATTTTCCATGGTTTTCCCAAAAAAAATATTCGCTATTCTAAAAATGATTCGCCCAAATTCTATAGGATAAAATTATTTTACGTTAAAAATCACCAAAATTTTATACAAACTATATAAAATCCTTATAAATTTGAATATTTTTATAAAAATATCGCAAACATTTCATAGTTGGCATATGAAAGATTAGTAAGATTCGCCAAGGTTTCTACATTTTAAAATAAATTTCCATCCTTAAAATCACCCTTGGGAAGAATAAGGAACATCCCCTTGTTTATGTAGTAGGACAATTATCTGAATTTATTTCTGAAATTCCATATAAATATAACGAACCTGGGAATACAGTAGTCACTGTTGAAATTAATGGTATTTCATTACCAAACACACTCATTGATTTGGTCGCAATAATTAATGTAATTCCTTTTGAAACTATGAAAAAACTCCAAATCAACCAGTTGAGACCAACCCAAACCATGATAGAA
The DNA here is from genome assembly GCA_009831015.1 of Picea engelmannii. Taxonomy (NCBI): domain Eukaryota; kingdom Viridiplantae; phylum Streptophyta; class Pinopsida; order Pinales; family Pinaceae; genus Picea; species Picea engelmannii. Next base: position 575,197 of record ML782051.1, read on the forward strand.
TTGGCAGATAAGTCAATCATTATCCCTGCAGGAAGTTTAGATGACATCACAGTCACTCTAGCTTGTTGGGAATATCCAATAGACTTTCTAGTCATCTACTCTAAATCATCCTCCAAACTAGGACACCCTGTGGTTCTTGGCTTCCCTTGGCTGGCCACAACAGATGCCTTTATCAGTTGTCGGTCTGGCGAGATGACTATATTCAATGGAACACATAGCCAAAAACTTGTTCTCTTCCCTCCTGGCCAACCGACACAGGAAATACCTATTTGGCCAGAAAACCCTTATGGAGAGGAAGCTAGCATCAGACCCCTGTTAACCCTTGAACAAGTAAGAGGAATGCAATAGCAATTGGATGGACAAGTCTTAAAGAATTAAGTTTATTTTTGGTTGATACAAACTGCATCGAATATCCCAAGTCCTTTGCAGAATTGTCACACATTTTCAGTTCCGAATTTCAACAAACTCGACACCCTGATATCACTCAATTATATACTTTATCACCAGCCTCCCTAGAGAAGGAAGAAAGTACTGAACTTGTTGAGATTAGCCCAGGAAAACCTTTGTATATCAATTCTAGTTTGGAGCCAGAATAAAAGACACAAGTAATTGAAATGCTCCAAAGACAATTTGATGCCTTTTCATGGGATTATGCAGACATGAAAGGCATTCACCCCGACACATGCACACATCATATTTACACTAATGACCAAATCAGACCAATTAGACAGCCTCAGTGAAGGATGAATCCAACCCTCAAAGATATTGTAAACGAAGAATTTCGAAAACTCCTTCAAGCCAATCTCATATACCCAATTTCAGATAGTCAATGGGTGTCTCCACTTGTCATAGTTCCCAAGATAAATGGTAAGTGGAGAATGTGTGTAGACTTTAGGGATTTGAACAAAGACACCCATAGGGATTATTTTCCCCTACCATTTATTGATCAGGTGTTGGATACCTTGTCCGAAAAGAAGTATTTTTCATTCCTAGATGGGTTTAGTGGTTATAAACAAATACAAATAGCACCCGAAGACCAAGAGAAGACCACGTTCACCTTCCCATGGAGAACCTATGCTTATAGGGTTCTTCCTTTTGGACTTTGCAATGCCTCAACTACTTTTCAAAGGGATGTCCTATCCATTTTCTCTGACTTGACCAACGATTGCGTAGAAGTCTACATGGACGAGTTTATAGTCCATGGAAATGACTTCCAGGAAGCTTTGACCAATATGGAAAAATTCTTGATTAGGTGTAAGGAAACCAATCTTTCTCTAAGTAATGAAAAATCAAAGATGATGCTCACTGAAGGTATTGTTTTGGGACATCACATCTCTAGTTTTGGAATGAGAGTTAATCCTGGAAAAATTCATATTATCACATAAATCAGAATACCTTCCTCACAAAAGGAAGTTTGTAGCTTTTTAGGTCATGCTGGCTACTATAGAAGATTCATTCTGAATTTTACAAGATTAGCTACCCCTTTATTCAAGTTATTATCTAAAGAAGCTGAATTTAATTGGGATGATGAATGTCAAGTATCTTTTGAGATTCTAAAATAGAAATTGTCAACTACCCCTGGATTAAGAGGACCAAATTGGTCCCTTCCTTTTCATATATGTATTGATGCCTTAGACACATCCCTTGCAGAAGTTCTTGGAAAAAGGGAAAATCAAATCCTTATGCTATTTACTTTGTCAGTAAAAATCTATCCCCAACAAAAGTTAATTATACGGTCACAGAAAAAGAATTGTTTTTTTTTTTTTTTTTTGTACTAGGGGAATCAACAATTGGCAGTTCTCATACTCGCATGACACAGGGTCGATCCCCGTCGGCTACCACTATAACCCCAGGTGCAACCACCCAGCCTTCAAGAATGGCACACAAGTAAATCTGGGTGAGAATCGAACATGAGACTTCATTTTACAAATTTCCTTCCATTTACATGGCACTTGCCAATCCGTCTACACCTGTGTGGGCCACATAAAAAGAATTGTTAGTTGTAGTCCATGCTATCAATAAATTTAGACACTATATTACAGGATATCAAGCTTCTGTACACACTGATTATTCAACCATCAAATTCTTAATGAACAAACCTGTAACAAACCCTAGAGTTACAAGATGGTTGTTATTATTACAAGAGTTTAATATCAATATTATTGATAGACTGGGTAAGGATAATCTTGTGGCTGATTTATTATCTAGAATGATTCATCTGGGAGATAATGCACTAGTAGATGATAACTTTCCTGATGAATTTTTTTTTTCTATTTCTACATTCACTCCTTGGTATGCAAATGAAGATAACTATCTTGTGATAGGGACGATGCCTCAGAAATTGTCTCCTAGAGAAAAAAAGAAAGTAATTCAACTAAGTGAAAACTACATGTCGCAGGATGATTGTCTCTACAAAACAGGACTAGATTTGGTAATCAAGAGATGTCTAAGGAAAGATGAAATTCATGACATTTTTCAAGCCTTCCATGATGGTCCTTGTGGAGGACACTTCGCAGATAAGAGGATCGCTTACAAAGTTTTGCAATCTAGTTATTATTGGCCTCATATTTTCAAATATGCTAAAACCTATGTATCCAATTGTGATGAATGACAACGAATGGGTAAGCCTACTGCACGAGACCAAATCCCACTTCAAGCCCAAGTAGTCATTGAGCCTTTCGAGAAATGGGCATTAGATTTTGTAGGGCCCATTAACCCTGCATCTAAAAATAAAAAGTATATACTTGTATGTACTGACTATGTGACTAAGTGGGTTGAAGCAAAATCTTTACCATTTCCAAGTTAACAATTAGTGGTATATTTCCTTTTTAATGACATCTTTACTAGATTTGTTATACCTCGAGAAATTGTGACTGATCAAGGGACTCAATTTACATCTAATATAGTTAAATATGTTACAGAACAGTACCAAATCAAACACAATAAATCTTCACCCTACCATCCAGAGGCAAATGGACAAGTAGAATCTACCAACAAAGTTATTGAGTCCATTCTTACCAAAACAGTACAGCTACACCACAAGGATTGGGATGACCGATTACTAGAAGCCTTATGGGCTTATATAATCACCTCGATGAATACAATAGGACATACATCTTACAAGTTGGTGTATGGGAAGGAGGTGCTTCTCCCCATATAATTCCAGATCAAAACCTTCAGGACTGCAGTACAAGTTGGCATGAACTTGGATGAAGTTCAACAATAAAGACTCTTGCAACTTAATGCGCTGGATGAAATTAGGCAGGAAGAACTTCAAAGAGCCACCCTCATTCAAGATCAGAGAACAAAATGGCATGACAAGTATCTCAAAAAGAAAAAATTTCAACAAGGAGATTGGGCCTTGTTGTATGACAACAAATTCAAGAACTTCAAAGGTAAGTTAACTACTCGTTGGATGGGACCTTACGAAATTGACACTGTCTATGATAATGGTTCAATCAGGATAAAGGCGATTGATGAAAATTAGACACCACTACTTGTGAATGGTCACTGGTTGAGAATTTATAACAAACCCCTGTCAAAAGAGGAATTTCTGATTCATATATTACAAAATTTATATATGAAGGTGATCAGTTAGGAAGGAGACCTTCCCACTGATCCACATTGATTGATTGGTTTAATTTTTAAAACTTTTGTACATAGGTGTGGATTGTATTTTGTTAATAAGCTAAAGGTAACAATGGATTCCTACCTCCTTTTGTTTTACTTTCACATTTTATCTTTGTAAGTAGATTTCTATAATTTATTTGATCCTTCACAAACTTGCTAAAAATCAGTTTGTAGGCATCAACAATACTCTATTCTAGTCTGGTACCAACAATATAGCTCTGGTACCAGAAATCCTATTCTGGTCCGGTACCAGCAGTCATGTGCTGGTCTGGTACCAAAAATCTGTCCTTATACAGTACTATCAGGACACATCACCTAATTGACAAGGAATGCTATGCATATTTCAAAATCTTATGTCAATTAATACGAAGTATGAAGCCACGTAGTAACCACTTAAGCTAGAACCAAGAAACCAAATGAAACATCAAATGGAAGACCTTATGAAACAATAATTTCTTTTGGTTCTGTTGCTGACTAAAGGGAAGTATCTTTAATTTCTTTTCGTTCTGTTGCTAGCTAGAAGGAATTATTTTAATTTATTTTGGATCTGTTGTTAGCTAAAAGGAAGAATTTTTAATTTCTTTTGGTCATGTTGCTTGACAAAGAAGGCATAATCCTTACCTATGATTGTTAAAAGAACCATGCATAATCTGCTTCAAAGTCTAGAGGTTTCCTTTATCCAGTATTTCAGCATGATTAAAGGGATAAAAAATATATTAGCCTACAAGTAACTATCTCACCCTAACTAGACTTCAATAGTATTCATTGGATTATCTTACTAAAGAGTAACATATGAGTATATGAACACTCTTTGTTATGGGCACACTATGAAAATTTTTATGGAAGAGGATGTATCAATACCCTTAGGTAACTTTAGGCCATTCTCTTATGGACAAACTCAGACAAAATTATACATATCGATCACTCTAAAGAAATAATGTTCATACATAAGTTTATTTTTCCTTCAGAAAAATCTTTAAAGACATTCAAATAAGAGAATATACCTTCCAACCCAATACCATCCCAGCCTATAAAAAGGTTTCCAGATGAGCCTCCCCTGTCACTGTGCAAAAGCACTCTTTAATAAAAACTGAAATAGGTGACTATGGACAAGAAGCCTCTGATGGAAAAAGGGTTTAAGAGACTAACCCACCAAGATACTGAACAGGTCTACTAGCAGTGGGTATTGGTCTATGGTATCACTAGGCAAAACGATCAGGGTACTGAGCAAGCCTATTGGCAATGGGGCATTCTACTCGGGGAAGGGATGTCTCTCACTAATTATCACATCTACCCCACTGGAGTACTGAACAAGCTTGCTGGCAGTGGGTTCTGGTTGAGAACTATCTCATCTATACTTGTCTGATTGAAAATTTCACTTTTGTCATCTAAAAATTGAACACTACAAGAAAAGGTCACTGTTGACATTTATGAGATACAAACTCTAGATTAACAAACAAGATAATTATTACAAGAAAATTCCCATTTGAGAATTACCCTAAGTCAACTTTATCGGTCTGACATCTAAATCCTACATTACCTAAGAAGGAAACTTCTTAAGAGTGGAGCCCTAACTAGGGAGTCTAATCTACTTATACTATGAAATTTATCCATAACATCTAATGATAGTAAATCTCTGAAGCAAGTTAGGTTGGATCTGTTCTTCTGGAAAAAATATAAAAACCTCCCTGTTTTCACTGCCGAATACTACCCTTGTCAATAAGTCATCAAAATAAAGGCAATTTCAATTTTTAGGCATGTGATCATATGCTAGGTGATAAGTGTACTTTTGGAATTTGATTTGGTTTCTTTTATCTTATCATTTTTATTCCATTATGATACAAGGTGTTGAATCTTCTTGCATAAGGATATGCAACATCCTTAGCATGGGGGAGGGTCAAAGAGCTCTTCCAGAACTCTTTTTCAGACTCACATCTCATATTTAGAAGCCATCATGTTCACCCTACAACCCTACCTAACCAAACACAAAACAAGACAAGCACAGAATAAAGAAGTTTCATAAAGTACAGGAAATTCCAGTACCAGCTTCCAGAAAACTCCAGCCTAAAAAAATGAACTCTGACAATCTGCAAGCTTCAAATACAACGATAGTCGCATATGCTATGGGTATTGATTATACAATGGTAAAAGAAAAGGTAACATGGTATTATTTATTTTCCTTTGCTTATAAAACTACAATGGGTATGAAAATGTATACTAGATCTTATGACCTTAGTGTTAAAACCATGCACCTAACTTTGACTTCCCTCATACCCATATTATTAACCTTAATCAATCCTCTCATCACATAAGCACTTGAAAATGATTGAAGGAAAAATCACATCAAAAGCGTGAATATGGAGCATGTCTAGTAATGATGAGCCAGAAACGTGCTTCATCCTTAAGCAATCACGAATCTATCCCGTGCCATGAGCCATGATCCAACATCAAATTCACCACTCAAAAGTCCAATTGCCTATCCCAAACAACAATGATGCTCTGACACCCAATGTCTCATCCCCATCATTGCATTAATGGGAAGAAATGAAATGGCTTATCTGGGTGGCGAAGCCATCCAGATGAGCCTCATCTTGTCTTAAATTTTCCCTTGTGGCATCCTTACTTAAACTTACCATTTAAATTATCGACGCCCTCACCATATTTTCACATCATTACCAACCTTTCTCCAGTTATGATCCTACTCCTCTCTACGATGTGTGGTACCAAACCCTTACCCTCATAGATGACCAAACCCTTACGCCACAGCCCGATTCTCATGCACAGTTCATAAATATGGTTGTGAGTAGACATGAATCAGTCTGCTATATTTATAGGGAGACCGAGGAGTTCCAGCTATGTAGAGATAAATATGCTAGAGCGGGATGGATGCCATTTTTGGAGAAATTCACAGGATGTCATGAGAAGGTATATCAAGCATTTATTTAGGGTTACGATGGAGATATTGTGCACATAGTTAATCTATAGCTAACAATCAATGAATCAAACTTAAGGGAAGCCACAATATTACCTAACAAAGGAGCCAAGTATTTCAAAGGGGTAGGAATCAACAAGGAAATGTGCCAACAATTTTTGAAGGAAGACCACCAACACCCTGATTGGAAAAAGGGGATTCCTAGGAACTATATCAAGGAATAGTATCATCCAATGCTTTCTAGTCTTCAACGATTCTTCACTTATGAGGATAGGTATGTTGTAACCTTCCTATATCATCTTAGACTTCTGTTACACTTTGAACGAGGTCCTGAAATTGATTTCCCATATTTTTATGGATGAGTTTAAACAAGATGGTAAGAGGTGTAAAATCCCTATCCAAAACTAAGAAGACTAGCATTTATCATCAAGGTCTTATTAAGATGTTATTTATACATGAAATCAGGAAGCAAGGGATTAGTTGGAAAATCCTCATCACTCAACACTTTCCCACATAAAAAAAACCTGTAGAGGGAGCCCGACCTTCTCCAAAGAAAGATAAGGAACCTCAAGAGAAAAAGGGCAAGAAAGATAAGGTAACTCCATCATCCTCCATAACAGTGAGAAAAAAAGATAAAGCTAGTAAACAAGCAGGTTCCTCTTCCATAGTCGATAAGATTTTTAAAATTCAAGAATCAAAAGGTAAATACAAATTAGTGGAGGAGACCTCAACAGTAGCACTTGAAGAGAAGGGTCATAAGACAAAAATTATGAGGAAAGAGAAGAATAGATCATAAAATAAAGATGAATAGTCTATAGAACAATCCCCTGTAACCATTCCACAAACAAAAAGAAGAAAAAGAAGCTTGTGAGTACCTCTGATCCATTACCCCTTTGTACAAGAACCACAAGGAGCATGGAAAATAAAGGAAAAGAAGTTGTCAATCCTCATACACATGAAGAACCAATAGATATTACCTCCCCTTCTGAAGACCTATCAATCCAGGATGACATCCCTAGCTTGACTGAGGAACAAGTTACTATTACTTTATGTGGGATGAGGGAGGAAGTGGAGGAAAGAGAATAAATCCAGCCAGAAATAATGGGGTCAACAAGGACCTTAAAAAAAGAACATATGAAGAAAAATATTGGGGAGATGCAAAATAAAAACTAGGAACTCAAACAAGAAGTGAAGGAATACCAACTACTGGATAGGTATATCAAAAAGGAAAATGAGCAACTGAAGGCAACCATCCATCAAATTCAATCTAACCATGGAGAGACTTATAATAAGATCAAGAAGGTATTAAGACTCTTACAATACATTAGGCTCATAAAAAGGGAGCTGAAATAAGAAGCCTTAACCATCAACATCATTGATCCATAGAAGTAAAGAATGGATTCTCAAATTTTGAAAAAAATTGAGTTTGTTTCAGTTGCATGAGGACATGGAATGATTTTGGCATCGGGGAATGTTGAGCCTCTAAATTGACATCCCCACTACCCTATTATACTCCTCATTTATACCTTTTTGGCCTACCTAATCTTGGAAAAATGACAAAGAACACTACCATTAGCCATTGATGAGGTCATAAGGTAAAGTATAATTGAATTCATGCATTTTGTGGTTTATTGAGCTAGGAGACTAAATGTTTCATGTACTAATGTTTTAAAAATTTCCACGTGTAGCCTTTGACCTCTAGATGAGTCCATCATTTATGTATCAGCTGAGCCATCCAATACTTATGCGCCAGATTGCCACTGTCCAAATCTGGTACCAAGCGCACCTTCCATTCAAATCTAGTACTGAACCATTCACTGTCGAGATCTGGTACCAACGGTCGTAGACTAGTCTAGTCCAGTGCCACCCACTTGCGTGTTGTTCAGATCCAATACCATTTACTGAATCTCACCTTTCATGATCCGGTACCAATACAGGAGGCAAAATATACCATGTTTAGCTCCAGATCATGCCCAAGATAATTGTTGGATTTTTGCTGAATCATCAAAGCTCTAGCAAGGCTATGTTAAGCTAGTTTGTTTATTGCTTCATCCTCATACACTTTTTGTCATGAGGATAAAGCTTAAAATATGTAACTGAATATATAAATTTGACAATTGACTAATATGTAAAAGATTTCACTTCCTTGTGTTTCATGATTGAGACTATTTAAATAGTCATGGCAAGGATGGTGGAGGTAGTAGAGAGTTAGCATAACACAACATGTGAAGCAACGTTACATATTGTAGAAGATATTCTGAGTTGAATTTTAATAGAAGGACATCATTTATATCCATGTCTTGATCGTTATGAATGAATGCGAGTTGAGTTTTTAGCATAGTTTAATTCTATGTTTTGAAGTTTGAGTAAGAGTAATGTGTGGATTGAAAAAAATCTTATTGTAGACTCTACTCGCTGACCTGTTGAAGCGGCAAGGGCCCACCACCCAACAAAGGTCAACATCCTTATAGATTAGTGTTAGTAGTTGATTTCAATAGTATAAATGTTAGACTAGTTGAAGCTTTGATCCTTTCAGATGATAGCAACATAGTTCAGTTTAGGGCTTCGATTATATGATTTCTTAGAGATATTTACTTACTTTGTTTTTCATATTCTCTGTTTCTATTTTTATGGATTTGATTTTGTTTCATGGACATGAATGTTGGCAGCAGTAGTTAGACATCCTTGAAGGAGAACTAGTGAAGTTCACAACAACACATTGTGAACCACAACATACTCAGTATATTGACTATTGAACTACCCATGCCATGTCTTGATGATTGATGTGTGATTTCCCTTTCATAAGTGTGATTGCATAGTTAGCTTTCTGGGTCATATAACATAATTGATATGTCAAATAACTCCATCTCATACTTGCATGTGCCATAATGGAGTAGATAACCTCTCTATGAAATACAACCAAAGTGTGTTTTGGTTTGCTAGTTTGCTTTGTTTCCAACATGCATAATCTAGAATAGTTCTATACTCATGACATTAGAATTACCTTTCTTACTGGTGTCTTGTAACTCTATTGATTACAAATCCTGGATTGATAATTAATGAGTGCATTATACTAATCATATAAGTAGCACAACACTCATCAAGATGCAGATTCAACAAACGCTTTTCCCTCTCCCATAGGCACTCAATGAAATTGATACCATTGCTTCCTAAGGAGGTAGGATTTATCTAGATGGGTATCAATGGCCTTCCACCTTTTCCAACTAGCTCAAAATAGGTTTATGACAATTTTGGTAATTTACTATTTTTAGCAGTTTTCAACTTCTGGGGCCATTTTAAGGGCCAAAATGAAGGTTTTTCGAGATCGAGCTTCTCAATGATAGTTGAAGGCTCTAATTGAGCCCCCAAATTGAATATCCTTGATGATATATTTCCAACGAGCTGGCATGAACCCAAAAAGGAAATCACATGGCAAAGTTATACCCCCAGGAAGTTGATATACCAAACTACCCAAAACGGGGTCCACAAAATTGTTGGATTTTCATCTTCCGGGTTCAGGGTGTTGGATTTTATTTATGATGAAAATTCCTTTGGAGCCTCATTGTAAAATCATCTTCTTGTGAATGCGAGTACCCGTCACATCTCTTAGAGATAAGTTTCCACCATTCTAGTGAGTCTTTCACTATGTATTTTTACAGTCTTTGTACATTTTCACTCATTAATAGAAAATTGTGTATTACTGTATCTTTGTTTTATGGTTTCATCTCTGATACATTTATGTTATATTATTGGATATCCGTGATATCTATATACATTTCTTTATTATATCTCTTCTCTCATTTCGTGCCGAAAATAATTCGGATCACATCATTAGTTTGTAGGTTGAGGAAGTCATTGTATGGACTCAACCAAGAATCTTGAGAATGGTATGCTAAAATGGACTCTTATCTTCTCTCTAAACGTTTTACTAGATGTAGATGAGATCATAATTTATATATGATGAGGAACAAAGAATCCCTTCTACTGATATTTTTATATGTAGATGATTTACTCATCACAAGGAGATCATCCCTCTCCATTATTGTAGTGAAGACTGCTTTGCATGACAAGTATGCAACTATTTCATTACATTATTGGTCTTAAAATAAATCAGAACGATTCATGAATCAATATGTCTCAGTACAAGTATGACAAAAATCTAGTTTACAAGTTTTTGATGAAATATTTAAAGCAAGCTCCAACACTCTTTTAGTCAGTGGTTAGACTAATGTATGTCCGTACATCACCTTTGGTTGATTGTACTAGATATTGATAGTTGGTGAGGAGTCTTCTCTAACTTACACACTCTATAAAGGGAATCTCTTATGTAGTTGGATCAGTTTCCAAGTACATGCAAGAGCCTCATGAGCCTCACTTGAAGGAAGCAAAGAAGATTCTTAGATATGTCAAGGGGAATATAAGATTTGGTATACACTATACAAAAACATCTTCCTTATATCTTGTTGGTAACACTTTCTTAGAGAGTTGGGAGTTTATTTTTCATCATATGGCAATTATATGGTTTGATAATTAGAGTAATATCAAGTTGTGTACTGACCCATTTCATAGGCATCGGACCAAGAACATCAAGGTTTATATGCACTTTATTCGAGGATAAATTCACGATGGAGTCATTGATATGCAGTTTTGTCCATCTTCAGAACATATGGAAGACATCTTCACCAATTCTTTCATTGAACCAAAGTTTGTCTCATTGAGGGAAATTATAGGAGTGAGGGATACATCACCTTAGTAGCTAAACATGTTACCATTCCTTTTTTTGTTAGAAACATATTTTGAGGGGCGGTTATATTCCCACTAGGTTTTCCCTCTTTACCTCACTTTTGTTCATTTTTTGTGCATCTATACTTGTACATGAGTACCTAACATGACTTCATATTTTCGGGACTCATCATTGTGCACACCTTGGTTGTGTTTAAGGGGGGGTGTTGGTGTACATGCTCAACTACATACTTAGTGACATACTCATTTTTTCCATTTTTCATACTATTTAGGAGGGATTCTATTTATATCATGTTTATTTATAGTAGGTATATTTTTATCCGGTGGCTTACTATATTTAATACCATGGGAAAATACCATGGGTTTCCAAAATCCTATCCTCATAAACCACCATTAGAAAAATTTCTAATTTTTAAGGGAAGACGACTTCATTCATTGATTTTAGGATATAATTCATATTTCATGGCTAGAGAGCCCACTTGAGAGAGAATATTATTCTCCTAATTAAGTGTGCATTACCCATATTATTCTTGGAGTTAACCTATTTCCTATTTTTAGTGACTTTCCATATTTATGAAATTCTCTCTCAATTAGGACTTTAGTTATATTATTGGACTCTAGTATTATTCTAGGAGAGTGTTTCTATTACGGAATGCATGTTTACTTCATGTAGAGTTCTCACTGAGTTCACACCTATATTTTTGACCTTTTCCTATTATTAGCAACTTTTGACTTTAGTTAATTGTTGCTAGTGAGAGTGGTTTCTTTTGTTAGTATATCATGCACATGGGAACCTCAACCTATTGCACATTACTCTTCTTATGGAGAGTCAAGTATAGTGTACTCATGATCAAGGATCAGGGGTAATTTTAAGGATGAAAATTTATATTAAAATGTAGAAACATAGGCTAATCTTACTAGTTCATAATATGAATAATGTAAAAGTTTTGGGGATAGTTTTGTAAAAATATTCAAATTTCTAAGGATTTATACAGTTTCTATAAAATCTTGGTGATTTTTAAGAAAAAATCATTTTATTCTATGGAATTTGGTCGAATCATTTTTAGAAAAAATGGAAATTAGCTAATATTGTTTTGGGAAAGATCATGGAAAATTAGCCCATCGACAAAATTTAGCCCCTAAAATCATCTATGTCAAGGATTAATATAGTGCGATTCAATTTGGTTTCTTAGTCTCTTATGTGTGAAGAATGATTCTATTTTCTCTCTCTCCTCTCTTTCTTTTTCAATTAACTAGTGTAGTATTTCCTACTCACAAATAGGTCTTGGAGTGTGGTTTAATCCTACATGGTCGAGTGAAAATTTATTTCTTTTCAGACTTGTAAAACTATAAGAAAAATACACCATCAAGCATACTTTTATCTCTCTTTCATGATTGTAAAACCATGAATGAGACACTTAGAAAAGAAAAAAATGAGATTTGGTTTTTACCATTGATCTATATTTTTAAAAAAGTGGCAACAATTAGTCATGTTTCCCTTGAAAATGGCACATATTTTCATCATTTTACTATATTTGTGTTATAGCTTGCCTATGAGTTGTACCATCAGTATGAGTCATATACTCCTCTAGCTAGTTACTATTCCAATCAAGATGGAAATTTATTTGATGCCTCATATGTTGTTGCACTCTATGAGTGCTTCAATTGAGTTAATGTTTCCAAGTCATCATTATGTTGTGCTATGTGTTCAAGGGATGTTATCTCGAGTCAACCATTTTTTGTCTCAGTGACCATCTTATTCAACTATCCTTTTGTTAGTTTTACTTAATGATTATATTCCTTCACATTATCTCTTGATCTATGTTTTGTGTCAATTGATGGGGGATACATTAAGGTCCTCCTTCAACATATCTCTTCCTATCTAATTCAAAATAATATATAGGAGAAGGATATAAAAACCAATTAGTAACTTCGAGATTATAGTCATTGGTGGAAGACGTTCTTGCAATCGACAATTTGTTTACATCATTGATTTTTGATTGATTGATCCTGTGACGTTTTGACATCATATCCTCTATTCACACTCAATAGATTCTACTAGGTACCTTGGGGTCTATTTTAATCATCAATGGTTCCCTCACATTTGTTAGATGTATATACCAATGAACGGTAATAAGAAAATTTCTACCATGCTTGACATTATCTCATTTATTCACATTTTGTAGAATCATACAATTCAGATTTGGGGATGCATCACTCATTCATGCTACCCCTACCAAGTTGTGAAGGAGTATATCACTTTGTATGACTACTTTGATGCATACAGTGACATAGATGAACATTGTATTTTCTCGTGGCTATGATATCTTTGATGACATGGATCCACTATATATTGTTTCATGGCCATGGTCTTGCATTTCAATTCATGGATCTATAGTGTATTGTGTTCACAACCATGCTTTGTTTCTCTTCCAATCATGGGTATGCCTACCTCGGGGATGATCTATATATGTTTGGTTAATATCTGATTGTAGGTACTCACTAGCTCCTTGATCTTTAACTCATTCCTTATGCTACCACACATTCATCATTATCATAATGTGTTTCAGCCATGAGTTCCTCTTCTCGCCTCACACATTAGGGGGAATCTATTATAGCTATATTGTCCACCCTAGGGACACATGGATGACTTATTAATGTTTTCTTGTTGAGACACACTCTTTTTCTCTGGATTTTATATTTTTTGAGGTGGTTCACACTCTGAAAAAATATCATAGTGTGACTATTTGTGTGCCTTATCACTAATAAAACACGACTAGTTTTGGGATACATCATTGTAGTTCTTGATCTCCCATGTAAGCTTCCAGATTTGGTGAGTTATGAGGAGATCAAATTTGGGTGGGTTATTTCTCTCATGATATGATCTTGGGATATTTCAATACACTTTGGGTTCGCTGAGTTCTATAGATCTATAAGCATCCCCTAGCCTCCTCCATCAATCTATATAAAGAAGACATTCCAAACGACGATAAGAGGAAGGAAAATCTACATTAGACTTATGATGTAGAAATTTCAAAGCATCTCTTCTATAAGAGTTGGTTTTCATATCAGGGAATCCTTTCTTAAGTGATGGATAAGGAGGATTTGGGGCAAGGGCCAATGATAAATTCAATCCCGAATCAAGGTAAAATTCATTGATTGATGTACTTTTTATCCACCAGTAATATATATATCTATGTGGTTTTCTCCTTCCAATGTTGTCTTATTCAATCATAGATGATATATCTATTATTTCTTGGTGTATATCATATTAGATCTAGATTGGAATTTTATTTCTTGATTCTTGAAGAGGTTTGAGGATAGGTATTTGTTGTCTCTTTGTATGAAGAAAGAAGGTTTTAGGAGTGGGAATTGGATCTCTAGATTTTCATTCGTCAGGATTACATAATGATAATAATAAAAAAAGGTATGTCATTCTACCTCTTTTCTTAGATATAAATAAGTCTGATAGATCTATGGAAAATTCTATGCTCATCTATCCTATACTTAGTCTCAAATCATGGATAGATCTAAGGGAGTCCTCACATGTTTGCAGGGGGATTTCTCCACAATAATGTGACAATGACACAAATTATATGTTTGGGTGGCATGAATACGTTCCTAACACCTGTATAATAATAATGATACAAGATGTTACTTGTTACAATACAAGTACAATAAGGGATTCATGGATCTTTACAATGTTACAAGTAGACTTGGCCAAGTTGACTTCCTGATTTTCCTTCCTTCTTTGCATGATCAACCCCCTACTGCAAATGTACGTCCACCTTGTTCACTTCTACCAAATCAATCGACTTGTATTTATTGTAGAATGATCGATAGATTGTTGCATTAGCTCATATTCCCCTTCCAAGTATATAGATGTCTTCCCATTCATGACAAGGAACACACCTCTTGGAAGTAAGTTGAGATGATCCATTGTTTGGTTCACCCAAGTAGTGATGATTCCAACACATTTCTTGTCTTTGGTTCATACGCACCCTAACTCATCTAGGTGCATGTTGGACCCTTTCATATCCTCAAGATATCCAACCAATCGAGATATTATCATCCACAAGTAATGGGAATGAGTCCCCTTGGCTCTGTATGTCCAAAAAGTGCACCAAGGTGCTCCTACTCGGCCCATATAAAGATGTTTCAACACTCCATCCTTCTTCCTTTGAGCACATTTTTTTGATTTTCTAGATATGACAGATGTCTGCACCCATCTTAGTAGCATGCTCTCGCCATTCATGGAAGAGACATTACACAAGGCATATTTTTCTCATTCAATATTGCATCACTTTATTTTACGACTTGATATTGTCTCATTACTTCATTTTACAATTTAAACAATGTTTTGAGGTGTTTACTTCTTGCTGACAAGAAAGCTCTTACATGCACCACCTAGTCCACATCATCCTTGGCCATACAAACATTGAATATATTATGTTTCTCAGCCATGCTAGCATTATGAATGTATATACCATTACATATTATGGGAAAAAGTAAAGAGAAAATGTTAAACTATTTTTGCATGAAGTAAGTACCATTGATTAGACATTTCTTTGTATGCTCTCTGATAAGATAATCCCATTTCTTTCATATGAATATGATGCTTTTTCTATCAGAGGTGTGACATATAACATGTTGTACATTATCTATAGAGTCAGTGTTCTCCATCGTATAGAGTTCCTAATGAATCACTAGGATTGATCTTGTATCTATAGATAGTACTATGATTCCCTATCAAATAGTGTTTATATTGATTACTCTATTGATATCCCTTTAGTTTCAAAGTATGATTACCTATAAAATAGGTGAAAATTAGTTATAGTAAGTATATATATTATACTAAGCAGTATGAGTAATAACCATGTATATGAAAGTCAAGCACTAGTATTAATACGTATCAAATAAGGGGAATACTCCATCTACGTATATGAGCTTAATATGAATACAAGTATATCGAATAGGTTAACCACTTTATTCCTAATATGGAATAGAGATTATGGAAATAATAGTAATCAAACCTTATCTTATACTAGTAACATTTTATGCCAAGAGTCATGCCATTATATTAGATACATAGTCTCCTTGTTCAACCTTTATTAATCTCATTACCCTTGTTATTGTATTGCATATTCCATTTGAAGTATCCATACCTTTGATTCCCCTTAGTCCCTTAGTTCCATCATTCTTCAACTAATCTTGATATGGTACTGGTCAAACTAAGGCATATAGAATATTACCATCATGTTATCTTTCTAATCAAGTGGTATATATTCATGTATATGGTAAAAATAAGGAAGCTTAGTGTATTACCATCATGTTATATCCATAATATATTGGTATCTATTCATGTATATGGTAAAACTAAGGCATGTATGGAACTAATAAGCCATGTACTATAATTGAATCAATGGTATTTTATCATTACTAATACTATTCATGGTAATCAAGCACCCATAATCTTCATCAACTATCTATAATTAATGAACTGACTATATCCACTAATGCCCTATTTCACCAAGTTGGAGTACTAGGTTGCATAAGGACCACAAGGAGTGAAGGAAAAGGTGCGTGCTACATACTTGAAGGGGCATAATTAATATGAACTAGATCATATAGGGCTATGTAAGATCATGTTTCCACATTCAACTCCTACATTATGTTTACCCAAATAAAATAGTGTTTATATTACAATAGAGTGATAAGTAAGAGTAATGAAATTCAATCATCCTATTCTAGCTTATTGATAAGGGTATGAAGCTGACTAGTAGATTGATCATGCTTATATAACCTTAGCTCTTACCTATACATTCATATTCCAATACAAAGGTCATATATGGAATCACTAGTTTATCAGGTTGGTTAAGATATTGATTATGAACAAAGCATACTATACTAGTATGATTAACATAGTGTATGTATTCAGTTATTGTTATCAAGTTGTTTAGTGTTATACCCTATGTAGAATATTTACCTATTTAGTTATGTAAACAGTATGAACCAATGCTATTAGTTATGGTAAGTGAATCTCATCAAGTTACATGGTGTTGATCCTTGCTGAAACTATAATCATATTAACAAGCTAATGACCTATCCTAACATGATATCAAGTAAATGTACTGAGACTAGTAACATGCTTAATTATTAAATACATGTAGTATTGGTTTTATTACACTTAGATCTAATTGATTTCCATTACCTAACATGGAGAGTATAAGAGTTTTATTCCAATAGTAATGGTTATTATACTTCACTAATATCAATGGTCTTTGTTCATGTGTGTAAGTTGTTATGAATATAAGGTAAGCTTACTAGTATCCAAGGATCATGTATACAACATGACATATCACTATTAAGCTATAGCCAGTAGTTACACATCTTCTTAATGGGATTAGTACTATGCTTAGAAATGTATAATATGTAACCAACTTATCTTTGTAATGAATAAATAATTATTAGCTAGAGTCACTCTAATTATGAAAATATGGTTAGCTTTTATCAATACTACAGTTGTTTGTGTTATTACATCATATCAAGTTAATGGAAACAATATTGTATTGGAATAGAGACCAATGGTATTCATAGTTAAACATAACTTTCTTATATAAACATTATATATCGGTTAGAGCTCTGTAATGTGTAACAAGAGGTGTTAGTAATATGTAATAAGAGTAATAGATCCATCATATTCATTATTGTATTGGTTATACTTCACATTACTTATACATATGGCATCATATTACATAGAGCTTAATCATGGTATTAATACTAGTATAACATATTAATTTGAGTAAAGCTTAAGCTTTATAACCATATTGGTGATACTTATGCCCTATGATATAAAGGTAATGTGGTTTCATTCAATATGGGTATATAGTAACAAAAGGGTATTAATATTGAGCTTAGTTAGTAAAGGTAAGTTGTATGTGATAATATTATATACTTTAATGTGTGATATAGCATTACTAACAAAAGGGTATTAATATTGAGCTTAGTTAGCATAGGTAAGTTGTATGTGATAATATTATATACCTCAATGTGTGATATAGCATTACTGTAATGTTTGGAATATAAATACCTATGGAAATCAAAGGGAAATTACAGTTATAATGGTAACAATTGACGTGTATTGGCCTTTTACTAGTAATACAATCGATTGCACTTATATGTTTAGTAAGCTCTTATGTAACATGGATATTAGTATCATCACCATTACTTATATCAAATATACACGTACTTTCTACAACAATACATAGTTAATCATTCTATATGGGTTTCGTTACTCTTACATT